>PVJA010033643.1:0-23169 GCA_004027025.1 Myocastor coypus | reverse complement strand
GTATGAGGGAGAAGTGAAATATTTCCATAACAAAGAACAGCTGAAGAATTTCATGACATCAAAACCAGTGCTACATAATATTCTAACAAATATTTTAGAAAGGGACCAAAATGACCCGAATTCAACAAATGAGAACAGAAGGATCCCACAAAATAGAGTAACCAACTAAAAATAGGAGGAAAAATTGGTAAACACTAGCAAGTAAGAGTCATGTCAGCCATAAGTCAATACATTTCAATTATAACCATCAATGTAAATGGACTCAATTCTCCAATCAAAAGAAGTAGACTTGCTGAGTGGATAAGGAAACAGAGCCCAACAATATGCTGCATACAAGAAACACATTTAACCCGTAAAGAAACTCATAGGCTTAAAGGTAAAGGTTGGAAAACAATACTACATGCTCCAGCACCTCAAAAAAAAAGCAGGGGTAGCAATCCTCTTTGCAGACAGTCTAAACTTCAAACCAACACTGATCAAACGAAATAGAGAAGGCCACTACATACTGGTTAGGGGAAAAATTCATGACGAAGAGGTAACACTCATAAATATGTATACACCCAACATGGGAGCAGCAAGCTATATAAAACAAACCTTAATGGACCTGAAAAATCTCATATCCAATACTACAGTCTTATCAGAAGACCTCAACACTCCCTTACCCGAAAAAGATAGGTCAAGCAAACAAAAAATCAGCAAAGAAGTGGCAGAACTGAATCAGAACTTGGAATAATTGGACTTAGTGGACATATACAGAGTGTTCCATCCAACCACCTCAAAATACACATTCTTCTCAGCTACACATGGGACATTTTCTAAAATAGATCACATATTAGTCCATAAATCATGCTTAAGTAGATGCAAGAGAACAGAAATTATCCCATGCATATTATCTGACCACAGTGCAATCAAATTGGAAATAAATGATGGAAGATACTGTGCTATTAATATTAAGGAGAGATGCCCCCGCCAAAATATCTGTGGAGATTTTTGAAGATAAGCTTAATACCTCCAAAGTCATCTATAAGAGTCTTGCGAAGCATAATTGGTGTCTAATTTTGTTTTTTATTCCCCATGTCTATGCATTATTTTTCTTTGAATTAGACATTTTCAAAAAGAAATATCCATCTGATGAGTGACGATATGGATTTAGAACACTATTTCATCTCAGTGATTCCCACTGAAATTGGATGCTTACTAATCACATGTTGGCTAGTATGACTACAAATAATTAGAAATCTACTACAGTCTGAGAATTCTACTTTCCTAAGGTCCTGATATGATAGCAAGCCATTTATGATCATAAGTGCATATTCTGCTAACCAGTATTTGACAGCTAACAGAATTTAAAGAAATAGAGTCCAACTATTAAGACTGATCCTCTCATTTTCGTTGTGCTAAAAAATATTTAGTATATCATTTTTCTCATTACCTGAGAACCTAGGATGTCACATGAGAATAACATATTACATATCATTCACAAGCTGGAATGGAATCAGAAAATGCTTGCTTCTGTCATTGGGTCTCTACCAAATTCAGAGAGACTTTTTACTTCCTAAGTATAAAGCATGTTAAATTTCTCTAATTTCACCTAAGCTGTCTAAAATATTTGCCTCTTATGCCTCAGCTATTCAGTATTCCAGTATTCTTTCCCCTCTTCCCAATCTTTACTGTGCAAGTCAGAAGTCCTTACCAATAATGCATCCACAAATTGCTCAATAATTCTTTCTTCCATGTGGATATACCCATGCTTTTGCCTTAGCCAAAACCACTGGCTGAGTCACTGCTGGATCTTTTCAACATTAACAAACAGGAGCTCAGTATGACAGAGCTGCATCATTCCAAATCTCACAGCTCTTCCTTAAGAGATGAGTCACGTCTTTTCAGGGTGATCCTCTGAGGGGACACAGTGAGTATCTGCCACCACGTGCCCCTTTTCCAACAGGGACAAACTAAACAGTTCATTTCATATCCCATAGGCAAGAGGGGGCTGCTACTTCACAGCCTTTGCTCCCAGTAGCAGCCTTTTCTGTGTATGAACAAAACCTTTGTCACTTTCAGGTCTCTCCTGGTATCGTCCTTTAGGTCTTCCATGTTGTGTGTCATGCTTGGGCTGTCCTTTCCTTGACCTAGTGTTTGGGGATAAATGAACCAAAGACTAAGATAGCTGTTTCCTGTGAGTATATCTGCCTCCCAGGAGGAGAAAGAGAAAGCAGAATGGTTTCTGGTTTCATCCTCCTCTACCTCTATTTTTCACTTCTAGAGAATCCCACTCCCTCAGCTAACCCCACCCTAACCCCCCAGAGCCCCGCGTTTCCCCCACTGTCAATACCTAAATCCACCAGCCCTCTCTCCAGCCCCTCTCCTTCCCCATTAACACCCCTGGACCCTCATGTTTCAGGAAGTTGGTGAAGGCAGTGGCGGGGTGAATTGTGCTTGCTGACAAGCATTCAAAGCATTCTATGATATAGTGGATCTGGAAGCCCCTATTACAGGAGATTTACTATTCTGTACTAAGGTTGCAGTCCAGGTTGAAATTGGCTGACAAGGTCTCAGTGAGGTTAGGATTTATTCCTACATATTAAATTATTTTTTTAATTAGTTCAATACCCAGGTCATTTCTAAACCAAAGAAATGTGAAATAAATAAGTTCGTGAAGTAAGGAGGAAACAGGCCATGGTTTGAGTCAGTTGTCAAGTTCATACAGAAATGTTTGCAGCCTTGAATGCATTAAACATTTCCGTATATTGGCTTCAGGAGCCATACACAGCCCTAGACCTTCTCAAATTAAATCCTGTTGCCACCAGTCTCCTTGCTCCTGCTTGCAGATCAGCTCTTCTTTTCTATTTTTTTTTTTTTTTCTTTTAAGGCAGGCATAAAGTATATGCAAAAGCTTTGGCAGGAAGGCAGAAATTGGGCCTTTTCAGTCGATCTGAAATCCTTTCCGCATCCCTGATTCAGTGAATACACAAGTGTGGGAGAGGTAGAAGGAGGGGGTCTGTGCCTGGCAGATTGTGGGGAGGAGGTATTATTGCTCACGCGTGTGCACACACAGACACACACAAACCCCAGATGGTAACTAGACAAGGGAGAGAAGCCAACCACACCAGGAGTTATTTCGGGAGTTAAACTAGGAATCTGCATATGGCTCGATTTTTCATCTCCAATGCTGCTTCTACATATGACAAGCTCCTAAGTGGGGTGGAAGCCAGTCCATTGATCAACTCGAATTAATTTCCAAACTCCTGAGGGTTCAGAAGTATACAGGAAAGTTATTTGGTTCTCTTAATAAGCCTAAGAGATCACAGCTGCCACAGAAGATGCCTGTAGTTTTTCAAAATCTTCTTGCTTCTGTGTTGAAATGCAAGGACCAGTAATGGCAGAGAGAAGTCCACTGACTTAGGACTATAACAATGTAGTAGTGACTTTCAGCCTCTTGTGGCTCATTAGCCGCATTGGTTCATAGGATGGTGTTGGTAAGGAAGAAAACATGTTTTTTACTGGTCTGGTAATTGGAGTTGCGAATCTTCCACATACCAAGAGCACCTTAAACACTGGTTAACAGATTAATAATTTCATGGTTTTTTTAAAGAAAAAATATCTTTACTACTGCTATCACTACTAAGCAGTCCTGAACACAACACTATATAAATGGTAATTTGTTAACATCATCTTTATTTATTCCCAGGGTAGTATGATTATCCATGTGCAAAACACACAACAAGGCAACTAGTCACGTAGTTCTACCTTTTCCTTTGATCAACAAATAGAACTGAGGTGTCCCCAAGAGAAGACAATAGTATTATTTATCTGAAATGCAACAGAAAAAACTTCATTTTTTTTTTCATGTTGTTGCTTGAAATAATTTGGCCTTGGTGACTTGAGAAGAGTTTCAAACCAAGGAATAACTATTTCTTCCTCTTCTAGCAGAAGGTAGAATGCCACTTAATTAATGCACCATGCTCTGTGCCAGGCAGTGGGCATACAAAATGATGAAGACACAGCCTCTGATCGCAAGGAGGGCATGGTCCAGAGATGAACAGCACATAAATAGTAATGATACAGCGTTGTATTAAGAACTTGGCACACGCATATATTCAGTGCCCCAGGAATACAGCAGAGTGAGTCCTGGATCTGGTTTGGTGCGTGCAGCAAGTTTCTGCCCTATTTCAAATCCTCAAAACCCGGCTTGGCTCAGTGCTTGCATACTTAAATTCTTATGGCCCGTATAGAAAATTTTAAATGACTTGACACAGTCAAACTTTCTTAACAGATGGTGCAGCATACATCTATTGTTTTATTTTGGAAGTGTATCTTCTTCTAAGAGGGAACCTCCTTCTAGGAAAAACATATTGTTCTTCTCTTCTTCAAATCTACAGTTCTACTAGGACTAGTCAGTCATGTAAATGTCTTGAGTAGGAAAACTTGAGAACAAGTTTGTGACTGTTAATGTATGTGCTTCCTTTTCTTTGGAAAAAGTCCATCTGAGATGTGTATAAGATAGGATGAGACAGGTAGACAGGTACGCAGACAGACAGACCCATGCAGAGACAGACAGACAGAGACACAGAGATACAGACAGACAGAGAGATGTAGCCCTAGTTCTGCTGGTCTCCCAGGCCCAGTTATGCTTCTATAGGCCCTGATTATAGAATTTAAATAGTTCCCTTTTCATCTCCATGAATTTAAATAGATGTCTGTCTCTTTTATTGAAGAGGCCCAGCAGCTTTCGGTGGCCAGCAAAGTAAATGAAAGGATTTCTCCAAAATGTAGAACCTATTTAGACTTGGAAATGGCACCAGTGCACTAATCTACAAGCAAGATCTGCTTCCGCAGTCCTCAGTTACTTACTGTTAATGACTTTTTTCCCAGAGCTTCCCTTCTAGTATTAGCAGGATCCCATTCTAGGGTGCACCACAGCAGACCACAATAGACTCCTGGACTGGGAAGAGTCTGCCGTGCAGTGAGACTAGACAGGAATACACTGTCAGGCCCCCTTTTCTGAAAGGAGGGCTGGAGTCTTTTTTTTTTAAAGAATTTATTTTATTTATTTATTTTTTTTTTCTTGTTTCAGAACCTTTATTTGTTTATTCACTCATTGTTATGGCTGGCTCAGCCTGCCCTGAGGGCAGAGCTGGCGCAGCATGTGGTACCAGGGATCGAACCTCAGTCCCTGAAGCCGCCCAAGCTTTCCCAAGCAGGTGCTTTAGACCACTGAGCCATCCCACCGGGCCCCTGGAGTCTTTTTTTTTTTAAAGACATACAAAATAGTAATAAAAAACAGCAGTCAAAATAATATAAAAGTTTTCCAAACAAAGTAATAGGAATTCAACAATGATTTCTGTGTTGCATGACATCATCTTCAAGTTAGTTGTTCGAGCGACGGCTAGAGTGAGTATATCATTTACTCCAAAAACTGTGGCTCTGTGAGGAAAATAGAAACTCTTTCTAGCAGTGACTGCACCATGGCAATGGAGGCAAATATTTGGAATCTGGTTTAGGAAATAAGAATGGTTAGATCCACCACAACTTGACATTGATCATTCAAAGGTAAGCTTATTATTTGCCTCCCCCAACTCTCTGCTTCCAGGGTTTTCATCTAAGCCAGTGATGCTACAGTGTACCCATCACAGGAAATAGGTGAGCGCTTATACTGAGCATTCTTCTTGTACCCAGTCAAGCATTAAGTCTTGTATCATCCTAGTCATTATTTACCCGTACATGTATTTATGTAGTTTCACCACTTCTTTTTATCTTATTACAAGTTTCCTGCTCACTTCCCACACTACAGTTTTCCAAGTCTAGCTCAACATCTTTAACTGGTCTCTCTGACTCTACTTTTGCTCCTTCCTAACCTGTATTTCATACAGATGTCAGAAACCCTTGTATGAAAATGTAAATTCAGACCAGTTATTCAAATTGATAATAGCACAAGAGTGGCTCGTCACTACAGGGAACTTGACCTATCAGACTGGCCAAGTTCTGTCTGGGAGTCACTAGGCCAACATGCTGTCTTGCCTACCTTTCCACGCTCATGAGCTGCCAGTCCCCATCTCTAAGTTTGCACTTCAGCTGTTCTAGTCTTCTAGCCATTCCCTACTCATGATATTCTTTATTCTCTTGGAATATTATTTCTATGCACCAGGATTAAACTGTTCCTTAATTTAACATTGCACATAAATGAAAAATAGGATGTCTCATATAAGATTTAAGATTTAACAGTACCATACTATAAAACAAGTCCAGAACAGTGCTTATTTTCCCTTAATGACTACTCCTGTCATGCCCCCTGCATTATATCAAATATGCAAAGAAAATTTTATAACATCTGGGGTGCATTATGGTCCAGGTCAATGGTAAAATAAGAACTCTTGGTGGATTTCCAAATGCTGAGTAGGAGTGACCTCCAAAGCCACAACTTGTGATCGCATATGCCTTGGCCTTTCTCCTGGTAATAGACGTTCACATCTTCCCTCGAGAATACCTTTCAACTCAACAGGGAAAGAAAGGGAGAAACAGCCCATGTGTGGCGCCCATTGTGACGATGCCATTGCCTGCTTAGAAAGATGGCTTGCGTTTTTTCCCCTCAAGCAATTACTTAAATGCTGTTTTGGCCCCTTTTTCTCTGAAGCAGGACACAACCTTTATTGACATTGTGGCTGCTGCCACATCTGTTAAGCTGACAGAGAGAAGGAGCTGGCCGATCCTTATGATGGATTTGGTGTTGTCAAACTTTCAGTACAATTTGTCATGGGGCAGAGGATGTCTGTTGCCCATGGAAGGTCCCTTCATCCCTGCAATGAGAATCAGAGCCCTCCTCCCAACACCTAAACCTTCCTGAAAGCTCTGAAGTGGACTAGAGAGAGATCCATACTCATTTCAGGAAGGGACTTTCACTTCTGCCAGCTGGTGACCGTGAGAGCAAAGAGCAGCTCATGGGTACTGTGAAGAAAAGGTTCCTGTAGCTTTGTAGACACCCCATAAATTTGTCTCCCAGAGACAAACATAAGGACAAAATAAGGTAGTACCTGGGAAGGATCTGTGGATTAGCCAGAGCCTGGATGGAGATCCCAATCAGCCTTATGTACAAGTTGGCTGGTACATTTGTAGAATAAACTCTCTGAGCCCACAGTCTAGGCCATCTGCGGTCTAGGACAGAGAATTTTGTGATTTAGCAGTGTTAGCTGGACTTAGCATTCACAAGAGAGGCTGCAGTTATAGACCATACCACACTGAGGTCTTTTCGTGGCAATAAAACACGGAGGAGATGCTATCTTGTGGATTTGGAGTGTGTCATTCCCTTGAAAGTCAAGGAGACAGCTGATTTAGAGTTTCCAGCTAGGTCACAGAAAAGTCAGCGGTGCTGCTTCCAGCTGAGTTCAGAGTCTGAATATTTATGGTGTCAATCTGAAATCCAGATAACCACAAATAATATAAGTCCATTAACTCCCCCTTTACACGAAAAGCTCTGTGGCTGCTAATGCCCCAATTGCTGGGTTACTGCAGGGCTGGTACATAGATTTGTAGCTCTGGGTCTTTCTCTATCTTTTTTTCTCTGTCTGTCTGTCTCTCTCTCTCTCGTCTCTCTTTTTCTCTCACTTCTTATCCAAATCATCTCTGGTGACTGTCTGCTTGTACCAAGTTCCTCTGACCTGACTGGGACAAATAAGCAGAAGCAGGAGTGTTAGAATGCCCACTCCCCACCCCCTTTCCTTTTGTTAATGGCTCTGATAATCTGTCTGGGATTCACTGTGCCAAAGGATTTGGCTTGTACCATTTCAATGGAGCATATGAATTATTCAGTTCACTAGCTTATTGTGCTTGAAGTTCCTTCATTTGTTTATTTTCTCAATACTGAAGAGCTTGTTCATGAAATAACTGTATCCTGTTTCTTGTGGCCCTAGGAAACAGGCAATAATGCTGTCTTGTGATTTGGTTTAAAATATCATCATCCTTTGTATGCATGTGACACTCACCCATGCACAATTACTGCAGCTTGCAGCAGCTCGACGAGGTGAGGATTTTGGTGCTTTTGTCTTGAATAAGTGAACTGAAGCTCCTCAGCCAGAGAAGGTGTCACATGTGCAGCAAAAAGGACATGAGGCCTCTACCAGAGAGCATAAGGGACCATGCACTAACTTGTGGGTGTTGAGCACTCTCACCCAGGGAAAGCTTCAGAGTGACCAGGTTGTAAACTGTGGCAGGGAGAGCAACTCAGGGCTTGGAATTGTCCAGTGCCTTTAGAATTTGCCAGAGCAAAAGGAACAAAGCTGGAGGAAGTGTGCCCCTCTGCTGCAAAATGTGTTACTAACTTGAGAGTATTTGGAAGAGTGCAGAACTTATTTAAAAATGGACATACAGACCAACAGAATAGAATACACTGGACAGATATAAGCCATAGCACTTACAGCCAAGAAATTCTCCACAGAGGTGCAAAATACACACATTCAAAGCATACATCCAATAAATGGTGCAGGGCAACCTGGATATTTACATGTGTAAGGTTGAAGGGTGACTCTTAACTCTCAAGCTGTATGAAAATAAACTCAAAATGGATCAAAGACATAGCTGGATGACCTAAATCAGTGAAAGAACTAGTTAAATGCATGTGGACAATGCTTCACAATATCAGCGGAGGCAGCACTTGCACAATAAGACTACAAAAGCACAGGAAACTAGACAAATGGAATTAGATGAAACGAAGAAACTGCTGCATCATAAATAGTCAACAACCTGGAGAATGATAAAATATTTTTAGAATAAGTTCTGCTGACAAAGGACTAATACACAGATTATAGAAGGCACTTTTAAACTTTAGTAATAAAACTATGCAAGTGTCCTGGAGAAGAAGATTCTGAATCCAGTGCTCACAGAATCACTGCATGGAAGCTGTACAGATACATGAGAACCAAACCACCATCTAACAATAAACAGTTTCATGGTTGAAAGGCAAGAGGACCAGTGGTATAGCTCAGTGGACTAAGCTCTTGTTTAGGTAAGTGTAAGGGCCAGGGTTCGATCTCTGGCATCACATACTGCACTGGCCCTGTCCTCAGGTGTGCTGATTTGGCAAAGGAGTCCATACATGGTGACATACACCTTGTACTCCCAATACTAGGGAGGCAGGAATCAAAAATCAGGAGAATCACTATGTGTCTGAGCTGTGTAGTGAGACCCTGCACACGAGAGAGAGAGAGAGAGAGAGAGAGAGAGAGAGAGAGAGAGAGAGGAGAGAGAGAGAGAGAGGAGAGAGAGAGAGAGAAAGAGGAGAGAGATAGAGGAGAGAGAGAGAGAGAAAGAGGAGAGAGAGAGGGGAGAGAGAGAGAAAGAGAGAGAGAGGAGAGCAAGGTAAGAAACTTAGTGGAAGGAAATTATTCAGGGGTTATGGCTTTTACACCACTTTTAGAATTAAGGATAGTGGTGACTATATATATGTTTTTATTCATGTTTTGTTAAATACAAAATCCATGTTTTGTTAAATACAAAATCCATGTTTTGTTAATACTGCTTTTCTATTTTCTTCTATTTTATGTAAGTATTATCATGTATGACATCATTTATTGTTTAAGTTATAAAATATCAAAGGATTGTGCCTAAATTAGAAGAGAAATGAATCTTACCCAGACATCAATTTAGTTTGGTTTCTTTTTTAAAGGCTCACCCAGTAAGTTTTCTGGTTCTCTCCTGAGCACTCACATGCAGGTTTTCATTTCTAATCATAGATGCCAAAGTGGTCTCTGCTTGTTATTTATTTTTGTGTGTGTGTGTGCTGCATAATCCTCTGAGCCCTCAGGTTTCAGGAGCCCGAGGTGGAGAGGCTGGTAGCACCCAGAAGGCTTCTGGCTACAGCTGCGCCTCCCCACCCCCCACGCCCGCCAGCTCTGGGAATGCCTCTAGGGGATGTCATGCCTCCTGAGATTTTCCTTGCTTCATACAACCTCCATCCCTTACAGCAAGCAGCTCTGAGGACTGAACAGGCCCAGGTGGTCTTAGCAGAGGGGGCCCAGGTAGTCCTTGTAGAGGTGGCCCAAGCATTCGCAGGGCAGAAGCTTTTGTGCACGGACATAATTTAGGTCAAACTGCAGCATGGGCAAGGTGCAGTGCTGCCGGTGGCCACAGATCCAACGCAGTTAGGAAATGCTAAGACTCTTCTGTGAAAGGGAAGGTGTGACTATTCATCCTTATATGTCAAACTGAGTGGATTATGGAGACCTAGAGGATTAGTAAAGCACAGTCTGCGTGTGGATGGCTGGCATCTAAGGTCAGCACACAGGGCACAAGACCTGTGGTAGATGTGGGTGGTGCAAATGAATTGGCCTGAACTGTGGAATGAATAAAAAGGGAAAGAAGGCTTTGGCAAGTGCAGGGACCAGGGTTCCAGCCCCTGTCCCGCATGCTGCACCATTCCCCACCCACTTCCCGCTGGGTGAGCTAAGCTGGTGACAGAGCCCTGGGCATGATGGCGCATGCCTATAATCCCAGCGCTGGGGAGGCTGAAAATAGAAGGATCACCACGAGTCTGATCTGAGGAGTGAGACCTTATTCCTAATACACAAGTGAAAAAAGGTGGAGGAGGAAGGAGGAAGTCGCCTTTGCAGAGCACCACGCTCACTATTGCCTTTGGGCTTCCGTCTCCATTTTTCTCAGCCTTTCCACACAGACGTGCACTGGCAGAGCGCATGTGCAGAGTGCTTCCAGGTCTGCAGCGCTGCCCTGGCGCTGCACCCTCTTGTTCTGCCGCTCCTGCATCGCTGAGTCTCGCACTGGATCCTCGAGTCATGCAGCACACAGACAGACCCTGCAACTTCTCCCAACTCTGATCCTACGAGGTTACCTAACAGTCCAACTG
Source organism: Myocastor coypus (assembly GCA_004027025.1). NCBI lineage: Eukaryota > Metazoa > Chordata > Mammalia > Rodentia > Myocastoridae > Myocastor > Myocastor coypus. The sequence continues at coordinate 12,320 of PVJA010033643.1, read as the reverse complement.
CATCCTCAGAAATACACTTTCTATCGATTGTGCTCCTCTAGAGAACCCTAACTAACACTGAAGATGTTTCCCAGTTTCCTCATGTATTGGTCAGATTCCCCATTGCCAGGTCAAAATGCTTGACACCTGCAATCTTGAGGAGAAGAGACTCCTTTTGTCCAACAGTATCATAAGTTTCAGTCCCTGATCACAGATACAGTGCTCAGGACCGTGCTCCCAGGACCCACTCTGACACACCCGGAAGGTGCCTTTCTAATCTTCTGGGCCTCTCTCCAGCCGAGCAAAGTGACAGGTGAAATTAACCATCATGGCCCACTTGATAGAGCAAATCCCTACACAGCTCTGGATCGTGAGAACGCACACGGGTCACACGGGGCAAAGATGCAGTTCCCAGCTCCCCTGACAGGCCACCCCATGGGCAGTGAATGCTGCCTGAGGGTTGTCCCTGCCCTGTATCACTGCCCAACAAGAGAAGCTGTCAACGCTGCAGGTGTGGTGGGAGGGGAATAACAACTGGAAGGGCCAAACTGTCCTCAGGAAAAACTGGGGTGATCGGGTGCACGGACAGCACTCTCCTAGTGTGCAGCTTCCAGCCCTGCCTTTTCACTTTAAAAGTGATCTTAAAGACAGTGGTTGAAATTTAACAAAATTTAACAAAATGTTTCTTTTGCTCCTCACTCCTTCCCCGTTGCCATAACCGGTTAACCTTGGCAGTGGCAACAGAGAGCCACCTTCACATCAGTACCTTTACTCAGTGACTTCTAAATGATACAGGAATCATGGAAACATCCTGGGTTCCAACAAAGAAAAATAGTTGCAAGTTGTGTGATGTGTGACAAATAAAGCCCGTCTGTATCTCTGGTTCTCCGGCTTGGGCTTACTGTGCTGTTGTCAACGCTTTCAGTGCTTTACATCGATACATTCATGTTTCTGAACTGGGGTTCTGCCCCAGTTTTTCGATGGCCCTTTGCCTGTAGTACTGCCAGGGCAGCAGACTTTTAAATAGCATTCTGAATGGTTTTAATGTGAACCCAGGACAATGCATCACTACTCTCCCTATTCTGATTTTTGTGGGTTCCAGCACTCAGGCTTTCCAAGACATTTCTATTCACCCAATAAATAATAGATTTCCAGCACATGTGTGCCAGGCACTGCTTTAAGTATTTTGTGTGTGTGTGTGTGTGTGTGTGTGTCTGTGTGTGTGTGTGTGTGTGTGTAGTGGTTCTGTCCTCTATAAGCAAAGCAGTTTCATTATCTTCATTTTAAAAACAATGAAACTAAGCCACAAAGAAATGAAATCATCTTTTCAGCATCACAGAGCTGATCAGCAGAACTGGGATTTGAACTCATAGTTGCAGCGATTTTCTCTAAGGAATCACACTGTAGTGCATCCTGAAGTCTAAGGGCTGCTCAATGATTAACTGGAATTTCAGGAGTTAGTAAGAGAACGAGGAGGGCGGGGAACATAGGTCAGTGGTATAGCCACTTGCTCAGCATGTGTTAAGGGGGTCTGGTTTGATCTCCAAACCCCCCAAAAAAGAAAGAAGGAAGAAAAGAAGGAAGGAAGGGAAAGGAAAGGAAAGGAAAGGAAAGGAAAGGAAAGGAAAGGAAAGGAAAGGAAAGAGGGAAGGAAAGCATGAAAGAAGATAAGGAATTGAATTCTCCAATCTGTATTTTCCATTCAAGCAACATATCTTGTCTCAAGTGAAATAGACATCAGTGACAATAATTAGAATACCTTGCCTATTTTTCTTCAGTTTGTCTCATGGAACAGGGTTGTTTGTTTGTTTATTTTTCATACAGCATCTTACTACATATTCAGACTCATACTGATCCTCCAGTCTCAGCCTCCCCAGTGCTGGAATTGTAGTGTGCATACCTCTCCCCATTTGGGAGCTGGAATTATAGTGTGCATACCTCTCCCCATTTGGGAGCTGGTACAGCACACCTAGGGGTTCTGGAGCTGGTGTGGCATGTGGTACTGGTGGGATCAAACCCAGGTCCTTGCAGTTCCCAGGTAGGCATTTAGATCACTAAGTTGTCCTCTGTCCTAAGAATAGATTTTTAAATTTACTTTTGAAGCCTCTATGTCTATTTGTGTTCTCTCTCTCTCTCTCTCTCTGTCTCTCTCTCTCTCTCTCTCTCTCTCTCTCTCTCTCTCTCTCTCTCTTCCTTTCTGCTTTCCATTGCTTTCTCAAAAGCAAATATACAGAATTAAAGTAGATTTGCTTTAAGCACTATGTCACTTTTTGCTCTTAAAGCCAGGAGATCTTTTAACAGCTTATTTTAAATCTCTCTTTGCTTCTCAAGAAGTTAGCATGTCTTGTCTCATTTAGATGAGTCCAGGCAGCATAAATTAGAATAGTATCCATTGCATCACCTTCCAAAAATGGTACCATAAGATTAGAAATGAATTTTCCTGAAAATTTGCCTTGTTTTTTAAGCCTGCCCTGTCTGAAATATTTTTCAAACCTTAAGTGGCTTTATATGCCTCGTTTTATACTCCTAACAACAAAAGTGAGTCACTATAGAAATCTAAAGTATCCTTTTCCCACAGGAAAATTTCACTCAGTACAGAGCAAACCACTCCTTTTTCTGTATGTGAGAGTTGGAGCAAGAAGAAACAAGTTTATAATAGATTAGGTGTATTTGCTATCACCAAAGAGGCTACAGTGTGCTCAGCCTGGGGCCAAATACTGTGGGATATTGAAGTATGCAGTTCCTTCTAAAATGACCTACTGCAAAAGCTCCCCTCCCACTTCTAGGAGAAGCACAGCTGCAGCCTCCGGGTATAATCTGACTCCAGAAAAAAGTCATGGTAAGGGCACTAACTCCAGGGACAAATATCTTGTTGTCATAGGTTTTTGCTAACTCAAATTTAGTTCAATTAAAAAAAATATGGAGTGTCTAATCTGTACTAGACGCAGTTTTGACAGGACCACAACAGCAGCAATGCTGTCAGTGCCGATTCAGTGAAGTGCTGACTTCCCAGGTCATAAGCCGAGGTCCCTTCAATCCAAGCAGCAATTTCTTGGTATGCCTGGCTGCATCCTAGGTCCCACCCATCCTCACCTTCAAATAGATGCACAAGGCTTGGCCCACAGGGCAGCACTATTAAGAGATGGGGCCTCATGAGGGGACCTTAGGTTACTGGGGTTGTGACCATGAAGGAAACAAGAGAAGCAGAAGGCCGGATATACTAGGATCTCCTTCTTAACCCTCTCCCAGAGACATGCCCTGCCTCTTCCTCTTCCTCTTTTGCTTTTGCTCTTGTCTTTTGCCCTCAGTGGCTCTGTCACCATGCACACTTCCCATCTGGTTAGGAAAATTTCCACTGGTCAGTCAGTCATGGACTAGAGCCTGCTTTTGGAAGTCTTTTATTCTTACAAGTGAAATTATTTGTCCTTGTGTTGGAAAGCTAACCCACAACAACTCTTCCCACTAGGTGTGATTGTTGGATGTACTGTGTCTGCCACTACTATTGAGATATTAGTATCAACTACATGTTTCAAAAAACTCCTTAATTCTGAACAAACAAGGCCAATTCTTCCCACCATTAATGCAAATGCCTCAACTTCATCTGAGCTTTGGCTTCAGTTTATAGGTGAGCCTAGGCAGGTGAGTTACTATCGCTCAGGTGGTTTGCAAAGGCACTGAGTTTCTTAACTACTAGCACACCACCTAGGAAAAGTCTGGGTATTTATAAAACACAACCTAGTGGACAAAGGAGTACACTTCTCATCTAACTAACTTCTCGCCCAAATGACGACGTAGATTTATCTCATTTCCAAAGCTAGTACCTTCAGAAGTGACACAATTATTCACGCCAGTGGCAGTAAACTGAGAAAAACAAAAATGACTCAGTTTAGACCAACACCACTTCTGCAATTGCTCCAGTGGTTTGTGATCTACTGACCAGGTCCAAATCCACATAAAATTGTCTGCTGAAAACATCTCCGGCTTTTGTGATGAAGAAGGGATGCTATGCTTTTCCTGCCAGAACAATATTATCTGCCAAGGAAGCATGGGTTAGGGGTCATCCTGGGAGTCTGTCCTTGTCAAAAGCAGTAGAAGGCCATTTATGCTTTTCCATGCCCCATAAATCACTAGCTTCCATTCTTCAAAACCTGAAGTTAAAATACTCAGCTAGAATTGAGAGATGGTCTCTTTGCCTGTGGCGGCATGATACCAGAGTCATTTACAGAGCAGGTACCAACAGCCCCGCTGAACGTGTGTCATGCCATTCATCATGTGAAACTAAACCAACAAGGCGTGAAGAGATGGCGTGGAAACTCTTGTCAGAGGGGTCAGACCACTTCATCAAGGAGGCAGAGCAATGTTTAGGAAAGCAGGCCAACAGGAAGGGAGGTTCAGGGCAGGCTTTTAGGGGATGCTTCCCCCGAGTCTAAAAAGAAAAGTCAAGGAAGCAGAAGCCCACTTCTACTTTGGGGCATCAAATTATGGTTAAGAAAGTCCTCACTGCTGAAAATACAGTCATCTTTTTCCTTCCTTCCTTCTTCCCTTTCTTTCTTTCTTCTTTCTTCCTTCCCTCTTGCTTTCCCTCTTTCCTTCATTCTTCCTTCTTTCCTTCCTGTTGGTCCTTTTCAGATTTTTATTCCAAACAACAGCCTCTGTTTTCATATTGATTCTAAACAATAAAAGACAAAATTACAGATGTGCGCCACTTCCCTTGGCTTCTTGTCTTTTAGTGTTTAGAATCAATATGAAAATGGTAACCTTGAAAATACAGAAACTCACAGAAAACATTGGGCTACTATTATGCAGCAAACTTTATGTAGAATGCTTGGAACATGCATGGAGGCTTAAAGTTATTTGTTGAATAAGATGAGAAAACAAATGCAGGAAGAATGAAGATGAAACTACTACAATTGCAATATTTCATATAAGAAATTAGTCATTAACCAAGCATAGCGAATGTGCTGGCTGTGTTTCAAATGCGTTGCATACACTAACCTGTCTTTTTATCACTGGAACTTTGTAAATTTACAGGTGATGAAACTCAACAATAAGGGAAGTGAAATGACATGTATAGCACCATACAATTAGTAAATGTTTGGACACAGGTGCCCTACTTCCAAAACCCAATAATACAAACTTTAAGCTAAGTTACATTCCAGTAATTGCTCGGAGTTCGAATAATAGAGCTGATCTAGCTTTCTTTAAGGGACATCTGGGCAAACTACATAAAGTTAATTATGTCCTAAGTAAATTGCACCTATAACTTTTAGAAAGTATTCTTACCTTAACTATACACTGGTTGGTATGAAGCTAAAAAACAAAAGAGATTATGAATGTACTTTAAAGTAAAATGAGTACAACATTATGGAAGATAGAGAGTTCTCATCAGATGATTTATTATCAATAAAAAAAATTCTTATGACTAAGTATATCTAGTTATACAACTTTGTTGACTTTGACACTCTCCCAAAGTTCATTGGTTAGAAACTTAAGTGCCAGAGCAAGAGTTCTGGGAACTGGGATCCATGGGTAGGTGCTGACTTATGAGGACCTCCACTTTCCTCAGTGGGCTGACGCTGCCTGCCCCAGGGACTGTGGCATGGGTGTGTCTTCTCTTGGGCACCATGATGAATCACCTGGAAGCCCTTACCAGGTGGGAATCCCCAGGTTCTGAGCTGTAAAAGATTAACCTTTTTCCCTCTAAATTGCCCACTTTCTGTTATTCTGCTTTGGTAGCAATATATATGCATATATGTAAATGTGTGTGTTTGTGTATGTATCTATGTACATGTATGTAAATGCATACATACACCTAGAGACATATTATTTTAGTATCTCTAGGGATGGGATACCACACAAATTTCCACAAGCTTAGGATTTGAAACAAATCTGTATTGTTTCCTTAGTGTGAGAAGCTAAAAAAGTAAATAAGATCCAAAATGTACAATGGTTATTGTAAAATGGGAATAGACCTCAAAAGAAAAGAAAAATGGGTTGGGGGAATGGAAAAAATGGGGAAGGGAAAATAAAAATTACATATATATGTATATGCATACACACACACACACACACACACACACAATATAGTTAAGACAGTTATACTGCTCATTTTTCTTACTTCTTGGAAAAGAAAGTTTGTGCTAGTATTGTTTGGGCAATTAAATGCTTATATATTGTACTCTGTGTACTAATTTAAAAATAACAATATGCAATATATTAACGATTGTCACCTTTCTGTAATCTTGCTTTGAAATTTTGGCATTTTTTCCTTTAAAAAAAAAACTTTAAAAATAAAAGAAAACAAATAAAGTTTATTCTGTTACAGTTCTGGAGACCAGAGATCTGAAATGAAACTATCATTCTCTCTGAAGACTCTGAGAGCACAGATCCCATGCCTCTTCCAGCAGATGCACCTAAAGTCCCTTGGCCTCTCTGTCTCTCCCCACTCCTCCCCACTCCCAATTACATAAAGAAACCTGTCCTTCAAGAGCGGGCATACCTGAACTCAAAATGACCTCACCTTGGCTCATTGCATTTAGAAAAACCACTTCCAGAGAAAAGCACACTCAAATTTGAAAGATTCGCTGCTCAACCTGCTGCCCACATTTGTCCTAATCTACCCACTGAGAGCAGTTGGTGGTAATGACACATCAGAATTTGCAGGCACATCTTAATCCAACATCTTGTTTTTCCAGTATCCTACTTTGAAAAAATGCGTGGACTTCCTTTAGGATACAATGACTGATTCCAAGACTGAGGCAGGGAGAGAAGTAGATCAGGAAAGAATGTCTGGTATGAAAAAGCAATGTAATACTTAAAGATGAAGAAAAACTTAAAAAGGCACAGAAGTCAGCTTGAACAAGCTTATTCTTGTCAACTATCAGGAGAGTTTGATCATGAAAATAAGTAATAGGGACAGAATTGTTCAAATAAGACAAAAACCCCTAGATTCATACATATATACATAAATGCACACATATTGTAAAATTCCTTATGTGTAAAATACATAGGGGCCAGTAAGATATGTCAATGGACTACACAGCTTGCTTAGGCAAGCTTAGGCGAGCTCAGGGGAAGCAGTTTGATTCCCTGAACTATGTGCTGTGTCACTGCCACTCCTAGGGGAGCCTGCCAGAGTCCAGGCATGGTGGACACACCTGTAATCCCAGGGCTGGGGAGGCTGAAAGCAGGAAGATCAGAAATCCAAGCTGCATAGTGAACCTCTGAAATAAATAAATAAATAAATAAATAAATAAATAAATAATACAAATGCATATGCTAACCAGAATAGATGTGATTGTCATTTCATTTGCAATGCAAGTTATTCTACTTGAATATGTAGTGACTGATATGACACTTCTATTATTGATTTAAACAGTTTCCAGTTCTTGGCTATTATAATAGTATCACAATGAACATCCTTATCAGCTTCTGTCTTTAAGAAGCATTAATAAACTTGAACACATACATGCATGCAAAGTCAGCAAGGATAACAAAAGACAAAGAAATTGCATCACAGTCTCAAAGCTCCTAAAGAAAGTTAATTGGGATAAAGGATGATTGGGAGTTTAGTTATCAAGAGAAAATTTCAAAAACTTAAAAGGACTTCATAAGGATCATACAGCTTATTGTATATCAGATAGTATTATCAGTGCTAGGCTCAATACCTAGCTTAAAGTGTAACCTCCTGAGATAGTCGTATGTTCTATTCTGACTAGGTGAATAAATTGGGGAACAAAAAAGAGTTTAAATTACTGATATTGTACAGAATGAGAATTTTTTAAAAAATAGTATTCCTCATTTTTAAAAAGAGATAATATAGTTTCACAACTCTCAATTATTCAAAGGCAAAAATTTAAATCTAGATTCAGCCACTTATTAGCTATTTGGCTTTGTTCTGGGTGCATCATTTTCTTATGCTCAGACATTTCAAAGCAGATTAAATGTGATAAGTTTGCATGTGCTTAGTCTATGCTATATGTATTCTTCCAAATTCTTATGTTCCAGGAAAACAAAGTGCTTGTTCTCTCATAAGTTATATGGTGGGAGGAAACCAAATAAGTTGGTAGATAAGTGCATAACTAGATAAAATAGCTTAAAATCATAATAAATGCTATGAAAGAAGGTAAAATGAAGTGTTAGCATGAGAAGTGATTGTTCTAGAGAAGGCAGTCAAGGAAGGTCATCTGACCGAGTTTTTATTTGCACCAAGACATGTATGAGAAGCAATCAGCCAGCATGATAACACTCTGTTAAGGAAAACTGTTAAGTTGCATGAGCTACAGTGACTAGCCCTCAGACAGGACAGGTGAGGCAGGGATGACGAGGCCCAGAGGCCAATTCGACTGAGGTTAGTTATTGACCACTAAGTAGAAAATAAGGCTGGAGCAAAAAGAGTTGTTTATAATTTTCCATGAAACAATGAGAAGGGCTACACAAATGGAGGATGCTTTTGAACAGCAGAAATAAAATATACTTCTCATTCTGGTGTTGGTGCCATTGCTGCCACCAAGGTGGGGTGCGGGACTCAGCCATAGGATATTTCCATGTTTCCATGGCAAGCACACAATAGGCAAAGGACATTGCTTCTCACATCTCTTTCCTTAGCATCAGGGAAAAAATACTTTGGAAAAGCTTAGGGGAAATGTCTAAATGCTTGTCCTTAACAAACTCATCCTCTGCTGACTGTCCATAGTTATGTTGTCGAGACAAAACGTACACAATCACCGTTGCTCAAGAATTAAGTAGCTACTCCATCACTTCCTATATCAGTGCTGTCGAATGCAGAGCTTAGGAAAGCTCAGGCCAATCAATTAAAACAATCACAAGGGTTTATAAAGGTGGTAGGCAGAGAACAATCAGCTTGTCATAACCATGGAGATGTATTTCCAAAGTACAAACGGGAAGTGTACATGGGTCAAATATGAAGCCATGTGGAAAAAAAAATGCTATTATTAAAGTTTACTTTTCCAAAGTGCAAGTATTGCTTTATGTTTTTTAACATTAAAGGGTTCTCAAAAGACTGAATACATATCTCATACATGTCTGGAATCTGATAGTGAAGAAAGCACTTTTCTTAGAGTTTTCTTTTTGGTAGCACATAGCTTTCTTTTAACAAAAGTCTTAAAAATCAGATTTTCGAAAGTTGTTGCTGAATCAGAGGCCACAGAACCTGGAAATCCGAGTCAGAAGCCCTAGACTGAGGAAACATCACAGAAGATAGGTTAGGGCAAGGAGGGGTACAGAGCAAAGCTTTACTGAAAATATTCTACTTCAGGTTTTGCTCCTTGTTACTGATTTTTATGTGAATGAAGACCAAACCCTTAGGCTTTCAGGTTCAGGTCTCCATGGTGTACTTAGAAGAAGGTGAGTGCTCAGAAAGGCATATTATATTATCTTCAGCTCACTTTCAGCTTTAGAGTTAGGAATTCAGGAAGCATGGCAGAGACATCCTCGGAAATACTGTGGTGGAAGGAACCCTCAACAAAAGAGATTACTTCTACCGGTCATGTGGTCTTTGAGAATTCTAGTCGACATTTCTGTGGTTCACAGTCCTTATTTTCTTAATTTTTCACAAAGCAAGGATAGACTAAATCAGTCTGTGGCTTTGAAACCCCAAACAGTCTTTATGATCTTAGTAAAATCTTGTACTTGTGGCAGAAAATACTTCCACTCCACCAGACAGTGTACTTCCAGGTTATAGTTCCTGTTCCAGATCCAGTTGCTTCTGTCTCTTAGAAAAGGCTGCTCACTCTGATGTACAGCTGGTCACTCTGATGCACAGCTGGTCACTATGATGCACACTGCACAAATCCATCCCCAATGCACGCACCACTCTGCCTCTGTACTTCCCACTTGCTTTCCCATATAAGCCCTAGACCACCAGAAGACAGGGTGTGATATTCTGAGAATGACCCCAATCGGTGTCCATGGATGCAAATAAATTTGCCTACAAATCCTGGCTGTCACTTTGGCGTTTCTGCTTGCTGTTTGTCTTAGTTACTTTTCTCTCGTTGCTGGGACAAATACCTGACACTCAAAATGAAAGAAAGAAAGGCTTATTTAGCTTTCAGTTACTGGAGGTTTCAGTCTATATTCAGCTGGCCCAAGGCTGAGTGGAACAGGGCAGAGACCATCCAGTTCATGGCGGTGGAACAGTAACAATCACGACAGAGGCAGCCAACCAAACAGGGCAGCAGAGCAACAGCTCCGGTCTGTCTCCGTCTCTCTTTATATTACATTCAGGCTCTCCACCTCAGCCTATCTTCCTTAGGCTACACCCATAATCCCAGAAGTACTCAGACCATAATCCCATCAGTATTAAAACACATAATCCCAGGGATCATGGATCAAGTCTCCAACTCTAGATCAGTACTAAATCACATAATCCCAATGACTCAGGAATCAAGTCTCAATCTATAGAAGTCCCTGCTCCATGACTGCATGAGGCTTTGGGGGGAGGGGAGACAACTAGACATAAACCATAACGCTGTTGCATATTGAGTTCCAATACCTATAGCTAATCTGATAAAATTTGGGGTTTAAAATCTTGAAGCCTCCTAACTCAATTCTGTAAAATGAAACCATTAATCTCAAGTAACAATATGGTCTAAATCTGTAATGTTATCATAAACTGACTTATGCGCAGCTTTAGAGAACCACATTATAGAAAAATGAAACATACTTGTGTGTAGCTCTGTCAGCACAACTCAGATTTCCAAAAAAGCCACATGTTACATTTCAGGACACTTTTGGCTTTTACCTACGATGTGCCTAAAGGCACTCTGAGACCTCTCCATGACCCAACTCTGTTCTGTCTCAGGCTGAGAGGAATCTCCGTTCTCTAGATAAAGCTTTCGTCATAAAATTTATGACTACCTACTCTTGGGTGTGCAGGTCAAGGCACATGCTAGAAAGAAGGCTTCCCAAGCAAATTGCTAACAATTTAACAATAAGACTATCAGGAGTGTGGCCCTGAGGTTAAACTCCTTTGAAGCTTCAAGGAAACATGTCAGAGAAAATGCTTCCAACCCTGGCTGTGATTATTGCTCTTACAACAATCTAAATCCTAATCTCATTTTTCCTGCCGAATGACATAACAACTCTTGGCATGCCTTTACTTTTCCCTTGACCCTCAGCTTTCCCACATTTGAAGATATTGACTCCCTCTAGACAGCCGCTAGAGGCTCCAGGGCTTAGGAAAGATAAAAATCAGTAATGTGTAAGTTTCTTAATAAAAGAGTATAACAGGACCATCAAGTCCTATCATGATTCATAGAGGAATTTGCCCCCAAAACAATTCTTGGGGAAATGTCAAGTCTTAACTGTGTGCTCAAGGAGAAGTAAGGGCTGGGTCTTCTTGGTGATATATTTGCTTTTGTTGTTGTCACATCAACATTGCCCAGGATGGAGGCACAGAGGAACTTTGTTGAACTGATGACTGAGTTGCTCATCCAGTACTTACATGGAGAGAGTGGAATGTTAAGTGCTTTCTAACAGTCCTGAAACACATTAAACCTTTCACATCACAGCTATTTGTCTATTATAAAATCCCTGAAGTTATACTTAGAAATTAGGGAGGGAAGGCTACTGAGCTCCAACTTCTCTACCTAGGATTTCCAAGGTTAAACTGCAGAAGATACAGTTGAGTGGGGGAGGAGGAGAAAAACGACTTGAAAGTGAACTTATTTCTAGTTCATGTGCCTATGCCTGGTTCATGAACATGTGCCCTGTTGGAACCACATTCTACAGAAGTGAATTCCCTAGCACCTCTGACTGCAGATGGAATTGTAACAACTGATCATTGAGGTGGACCCACAAAGTTAGAATAATCAGTTGATCCTGAAGTCAACCTCGTTGTTAGGGAGGAAAAAACTTAGCAAGACATAGAGACACCCAGTCCATACTCACTAAGAGCTACAAATCCTATGATCAAGGTTTCATAATTAATGTAAATAAGCTCCCAAACGCATTCAGTGGGAGGCTGACTTCCAGTGAATTTACAATATTTCTCATTTTCTCCCAACATTTCCCATCTGTGATAAAAAAAAAATATATACATATACTAAAGGAGTAGACATTTTATTGGCCTGCATTTTTCTTTCAGGTCATCCTATAGTCCATACTTTACCCATTATTTGCACCATATTAATATGGTCATTCTCCCACCTCTGAGACCTACGGAGACCTTTAAAAGTATGTCTGAGTTTCTTTTTTATTTACATTTTATTTCTTTTTATTATTTTTAATAAGAAATGACAATGAGACAGTTTCACACCACATTAGTAAGACAGCCACAATACTTAATACAATGCCCATTGTTGTCTACATAGTAGTTGTTC
>PVJA010033642.1:0-23165 GCA_004027025.1 Myocastor coypus | reverse complement strand
GTGACTGTTGCTGTTTTAGAATGAACATTTTAGTAACATTCTCTACCTCAGGTGTAAGAATCTTTCTTGTCACTGTAATTTGAGTGTGGAAGAAGCTGGCATTTGTGCCTTCCCTTTATTCCTTTAGTTAGATAAGTTCAAAAGATATAGGCAAGGTGGACAGGTATGGTGGTACTTGCCTGTAATCCTAGCACTTGGGAGCCTGAGGCAGAAGGAGGATCCTTGTAAGTTTGAGACCAGCCTGGGGTACAAAGTGAGCTCAAGGCCAGCCTGAACTGCATAGCAGGTCTCTGGCTCTTGCTCTCATTCTTTGTCTCTGTCTCTGTCTCTCTGTCTGTCTGTCTCTGTTGGTTGGTCGGTCTGTTTGTCTGCCTGTCTCTCAGACACATTACACATGAAGGTGGAATATGTAGGCAAGTAATTATGAGACACCAACTCTGCCTTAACTAAGGTTTCTAAGTGACACTTTCCTTTCTTATCAGGAATATACCTTATTGCTCTATATACCAAATGCTGTTTCAAAAGCATCTAATGGCAGATCTAAAATTAAAAAATAATTGTGGTCTATTGTGGGTCTACTCAGTTTGCTCCTTGGTTTTGGGAGTTCCTCTGTATCCTGTTTAGACTCATCATTATTTTCCTTACCTGTTTTATCTTCCAGTCATATTTCTCTTTAGAGTTGCAATCAGTCCCTGAGTATGGTGTTCAGACCCTCCTATCCCCTTCCTTTTGAATTGTGCAGTCTATATGTCAACTTTCAAAGAAAAGAAAGGGGAAAAGAAAAAAATAATAATGTTGATTTAGAAGGGTTAATGTTTAATTGTTTGATCAATCTTATATACCTATATGTATTAATCTAAACTGATCTGATGATGAAAATATGTAATATAACCCGTGTTAAATTTAAACAATAAAAAAAAAAAAGATGTATCCACTTTAAAAAAAAAAAAAAAAAAGAATCCCCAAACAAGTTTAAACCATGTGCTTATGTTCAGGCTGTTGGCATTTAAAGGAAAGAATTTATGAAAGAGTACCTTGAGTGTGTAGTGCTCCAACCTTGCTGATAAAAGCAGTCTGTCTCCTGAGGTGATGCTCAGGGGTGGCCACACTGGCTTATGGACAGACTGCCAATCAATCAGGAGGCGTTGTGACATGGCCTTCAGACAGACCGCCAATCAGAAGGCATCGTGACGGTGGCTAACTGAGCAGGAGCAGATGAGTTCAGATCTCTTACATGCTGAACTACAAGATGTTCCAGAGATTCAAATCATAAGCCTTCTGGGGGGGGGGGGGATGGAATATATGTATAATACTACAGGAAGGACTTTTCAAAGATAATGAAAACCCCCAAAATTCATCAGAGAAAATTTATGTTGATAAACAATTATGTTAATAAATTGCATAAATGTAAAAAAAAAATGAATTGTGCAGTCTGGCAGAGAGTAAGTTTGTTTTACACATTTGTCCTTATAAGGGGGCTTCATTGACTTACTGCTTTGTCTTTACCCATTGGAGATAGTTCAAAAGTCAAGTTTTGATTTCTAGTCTTAAGTTTTATTTGTGGAAAGGAAATGATTTTTTTTTTTTTTGTTTTTTTTTGTTTTTTTGAGACAGGGTCTCAATACACAGTTCAGGCTGGCCATGAGCTCACTTTTGTAGCCCAGGCTAGTCTCAAACTTGCAAGGATACTCCTGCCTCAGCCTCCCAAGTGCAGGGATTACAGGTGTGCACCACCACAGCCGACTAGGAAATGATAATTTAATGTCTGGTCTGACCAGCTCTCATGGTTGCTGTGAGGATCTCGCTATCAATGTAGATGAATTCTGACTTACTGTTTTTATAAGGGCGTACTGAGGATTAATAACATCAGTAAAGTTTTACATCTTTTTACATGTCAGATTCTCCCCCCCCCCCATGGCTGGCTCAGCCTACCTAGAGGGTGAGAGGCTGGCTGTTGTATATCTTTTATTATTATTATTATTATTATTATTATTATTATTATTGCCAGCTTAGCCTGAGGCTGGTGCAGCATGTGGTGCCAGGGGTTGAACCATGGTCCTTGCAATTGCCTAAGCAGGCGCTTTAGACCACTGAGCCATCTTGCTGGCCCAGTTTTACATCTTTTTGAAGAGAGTTTCTTCACAGAAGTAATTAACTTAGCTGGGTGTGGTGGTGCATGCCTGTAATCCCAGCACTTGGGAGGCTGAGGCGGGAGGATAGGTGTAAGTTCGAGACCAGCCTGGGCTACAACAGTGAGCAAGTGAGCTGAAGGCCAGCCTGAACTGCATAGCGAGACCCTGTCTCAAAAAGACAAAAAAAAAAAAAAAAAAAAAAGAAGTAATTAACTTAATGCTTCTGGGTAGCTGTACTTTTTAAGTACAATGTGGGTATGTAAAATATACTTTCATACATGTTTTGGGTATGTAGGAAGAATGCTATAAGATTTCAAGTGCTTTGTTTTTTCAAAAACACTTTTTCCCAGACTCTGTAGTTCAGGCTGGCCCTGAGCTTACTTTGTAGCCCAGACTGGGCCTTAGGTTGCGTGGATTCTCCTGCCTTCGTCTCTCAAGTGTTAAGATTATAGGCATGCACCTCCACACCTGGCCACCCTTGTAAGCTGTACTCCATGGCCATCAATTAGGAAATCTGTTGTTATGTTTGTCTTTGTTCCTTTTTGTACAGTGGACTTCTTTTTTCCCAGATTTTTTTTCTTTTTGATCTTTTTGAGTCTGAGTCTCGCTGTGTAATTTAGGCTGGTCCTGAGCTCCTTTTGTAGCCCAGGCTGGCACTCGAACTCACATTTGCAGGGATCCTCCTGCTTCAGCCTCCCAGCTGCGGGGATTACAGGTGCACACCACCATGTCCAGCTATTGTTTTTGGATTTTTGAGCCAGCATCTTGCTATGTACTTAATGCTGGTCTTGAACTCACTAGTCTGTGTAGTCTAGGCTGGGCTTACACTTGTGATCCTCCTGCCCCAGTCTCCTGAATGCTTGGGTTACTGGCATGTGCTACCTTGCCTATCTCCCTCCCATCCTCCTTCCTTCCCTCCCTCCCTTCTTTCCTTCTTTCTTCTGTCCCTCTTTCCCTCCCTCTTTCCTCCCTCTCTCCCTCTTTCTTTATAATATTATGGCTGACTCAGCCTGCCCTGGGGGTGAGGCTGGCGTACCATGTGGTGCTGGGGATCAAACTGCGATCCCTGTGGTTGCCTAAGCAGACGCTTTAGACCGCTGAGCCATCTCACTGGCTTCTTTTCTCTCCTCTTTTCTTTCTTTTTCTTTCTGAAACAGAGTCTCACTGTATTTCAGGCAAGCCTTGAGTTATTGTGTAGCCTAGGTTGGCCTAGAACTCAAACTGATCTGTCTCAACTTCCCAAAGCTGGGAATACAGGCATGTGCCCCCATGTCCTGCTTTAGTATACTTTCAATATACTTTTTAAAGACTAGATA
Source organism: Myocastor coypus (assembly GCA_004027025.1). Lineage (NCBI taxonomy): Eukaryota > Metazoa > Chordata > Mammalia > Rodentia > Myocastoridae > Myocastor > Myocastor coypus. The sequence goes on along the minus strand of PVJA010033642.1, from coordinate 19,717 downwards.
AAACATGAAGTAACTTGATTTTAATTTGTATTTTGCATGTTAAAAGTATTAACTTGAAGCTGGGCGTGGTGGCGCACGCCTGTAATCCCAGCACTTGGGAGGCTGAGGCAGGAGGATCGGTGCGAGTTCGAGACCAGCCTGGGCTACAAAAGTGAGTTCAAGGCCAGCCTGAACTGCATAGCAAGACCCTGTCTCAAAAAGACAAAAAAAAAAAAAAAAGTATTAACTTGAGAGATTATTTTCCCCTCAAAATCAGGTAAATACTGACGGTCTGGTGCTAAGAGGATGGTACAACTGTCTGACTCTGGCAATATATGGGTCAGTGGATAGAGTGATAAGCCATGACAGAGACTCTCCGCCACCCCCACCTCCTCCTCCACCACCGCCCCAGCCACAGCCAAGTTTGAAAAGGAATCCAAAACATGGTGAGAATTTTAAGTTTGTTTTTACAATCAGATTTGTCTGTTATAGTAACAAAAGGTAAGTAAAAACTTTTTTAAATGAAATTTATGTAAAACGATGTCATATTTGTCATTCCATTTTTTTATAGGTTTTTTTTTTATCTTTTTGTAGACAGGGTTTCATTGTTCAAGCTGACTTTGAATTTATTATATAGCCCAGGTTGGCCTTGAACTCATGGTAATCCTCCTGCCTCAGACTCCTGAGCATAGGAATTTCAGGCATTTGACACTATGCCCAGCAGGAATTTATTATTTTTTGAGGAAATTTTTTTTTCCGTGTTTCAGAACATTTGTTTGTTTATTCACTCATTTTTATGGCTGGCTCAGCTCGCCCCGAGGGCAGGGCTGGCACAGTATGTGGTGCCGGGGATCGAACCGCCGTCCCTGAAGCTGCCCAAGCTTTCCCAAGCAGGCGCTTTACACTACTGAGCCATCCCGCGGGGCCAGGAATTTATTATTTTTTAATTAGCTGTGATTTAATTTTTTAAATTAGTTGGTATGTGTAGTAAATAGTGTTTGCATTCCTTGTGGGGAGTTGGTACCTGTAAATAATATGTCTTAGTTTCATTTCTCGTCTTTCTTTCTGTCCTTCATCTTGTGTTTCCATTTCCCTTTGAAAAACATTTACCACCCTACTTCCTATCATCTTTTTATTTTGCTGTTTATTTGTACTTTGGTCTCTCATGTGAGAGAAACCATGTGATATTTCAGCTTGTGTGTCTGATTCACTTCACTTAGCGTTATGGTCTCGAGGTACAATCATTTTCCTAGGAATCAAGGTTTTTTTTTTCATAGCCGAGTAGTACTCTATGTGTGTAAATACATTTTAAAAAATGTGTCCATCTGTTGTTAGACATTTAGTCCTCTTCCTAGATTTAGTTTTATAAATTATGCTGTTGAACAGGATGTATCTATCACTATAATACAATGTCTTTAACTCATTGGAAGTTGCCAAGCAGGGAAATAGGTAGGTCAAATAGAATTTGTAGTTTGAGATTTTTGAGGACTGTGTACTTGTACTAGTCTACGTTCCTGTGAACAGTGTAGAAGGGCTCTTTTTCCTTGTAGCCTCTCCTACATTTATTATCATTTGATTGCTTGATGATAGCTGTTCTTTCCTGGAGTAAGGTAAAATCTTGGCAATTTTTTTTCCCCTAATTCTGTAAGTTGTCTTGTCACTTAATTTTTTTTTTTTTTTTTCTGCTTTTGCAGAACCCTTTGAATTTGATACAGTCCTGTTTTTTTGATTCTTGAAACTATTTCCCATGTAACCGGAGTTCGGTTCAGAAAATCCTTATCAAAGCCCATGGCTTTGAAGGGTTTTCCGTATTTTCTCATACAGCAGGTTTCTGTTTTAACATTCATTTGATCCATTTTGATTTTAGTTTAGTACATGAGAGCTGTGTGTCTAGATTCAGTGTTTGCATGTGAAAACCAGCACCATTAAACAGGCTGTCAGTCTTTCCTCCCCTCCACCGTGTTTTGGCCCCTTTGTCAAAGCTGAAGTAGTTGAATGCACTTGGAGCTGTATCTGCATCCTGTGTCTTTTCTGTTGATCCGCATGTCTTTGTGCCAGTATCCTGCCATTTTTATCATAGTAGCTTTATAACAGAATTTGAAGTTCTTTCATGTTGCTCTTTTTACTTAGGATTGATTTTGCTTTTTGGGTCTCTTCTGTCTGGTTCCAGAAATTTTAGGAGTGTTTTTTCCAGTTTTGTGAATCATACTGTTGGAATTGTTACTAGGCTTGTGTTAAATCTGTGTATGACTTTTGGAAGTATGGCCATTGTGGCTGCAGTGGTCTTGCTTACTCAGGAACAGGGATCTCTCCATTTTCTGATGTCCTCTTTTATTTTTTCATGATAGTTTTGATTAGAGAGGTTTTTCAATTCTTAGGCTAATTCATAAGTATTTAATTTTTCTGGTTGCTATTATGAATGGCATTTCCCCCCTAATTTCTTTCTCAGTAGGTTGTTACTGTGTGGGAATGCTATTGAGGAAATTTATTTTTATTATTAGGTGCTTACATTTATATTTTCCTCTATTTTATTTATTTATTTTTGTGGTGGCTAGCTCAGGCTGATCTGGGGGATGGAGCAGCATGTGGTGCCAGGGGTTGAACCGCGGTCTCTGAGCCTGCCTGAGCTTACCTAAGCAGGTACTTTAGATCACTGAGCTATGTCGCTGGCCCTTTTCTTTTTTTTTTTTTTTTTGTCTTTTTGAGACAGGGTCTCACTATGCAGTTCAGGCTGGCCTTGAGCTCACTTTTGTAGCCCAGGCTGGTCTCAAACTCACACTGATCCTCCTGCCTCAGCCTCCCGAGTGCTGGGATTACAGGCGTGTACCACCACGCCCGGCCTGGCCCTTTTCTCTATTTAAAAAAATTGGCTCATTTTTCTCCTTTTATTTTTATTTTTTGGTAGTACCAGGGATCAAACTCAGAACCTTGTGCCTGGGGCCTGGCAGGATGGCTCAGTGGTCTAAAGGGCCTGCTTAGGAAAACTTAGGCGGCTGCAGGAACTGAGGTTTGATCCCCGGCACCATATGCTGTGCCAGCCCTGCCCTCAGGGCAGGCTGAGCCCGCCATAAAAATAAATAAATAAACAACCAAAAAGTTCTGAAACAAGGAAAAAAATAAAATAAAAAAATGACCAAGCTTTCTTTAAAAAAAAAAAAAAAAAGAACCTTGTGCTTACCAGGCAAGCACTTACTCCACTGCTCCACTGAGCTATCTCCTCCATTTATTTATATGTGTGTGTGTGTGTGTGTGTGTGTGTGTGTGTGTATATATATATATATATATATATATATATATATATATATATATATATAATTTTTTTTTTTTTTTTTTGGCTGGCTCATGCTGCCTTAAGGGTAGGTCTGAGGATCGAACCCCTGTCCCCTGTACCTGACTGGATTGCTAGCGCAAGTGCTTAGACCACTGAGCTAACCTGAAAGCCCCCTATATCCTCCTTTTAAAATGTGCTAATAAGCCAGGTGTGGTGGCTTACGCCTGTAATCCCAGCACTCGGGAGGCTGAGGCAGGAGGATCGGTGTGAGTTCGAGACCAGCCTGGGCTACAAAAGTGAGCTCAAGGCCAGCCTGAACTGCATAGTGAGACCCTGTCTCAAAAAAGACAAAAAAAAAAAAAAAGTATTAATAATAACGTATCCCATACTTTCTTGCTGTTTATGTGGGATTGAACCTGGGCCTTCATAATAAGTTTCATCCTCAGTTTGTTTAATTATTATGGCTGGCTCAGCCTGCCCTAGGGGTGGGGCTGGCACAGCATGTGGTGCTGGGGATCGAACCATGGTCCCTGCGATTGCCTAAGTTTTCTTAAACAGGTGTGTTAGACTGCTGAACCATCTCACCAGCTAGCTCACCAGCCCCTCATCCTGAGCTTTTTTATTCTTATTCTGAGTTTGATTGGATTTGAGGAACTTGTGCTGTAACCTCCAGAGAAGTTGAGATTGTAGGTGGGTGCCAACACATTTTGTCACATCTGACTTTTTTTTTTCCACAGAACTGGGGATTGTACTCAGACCCTTGAGCTTGCCTGGCAAGCACTTATTCTACTGACCTGTCTCCCTAGTCCCACACATCTGACTTTTTAAAAAAAATTTTAATACTTTTAATAAGAGATAATATGAGAGTTTCAAAACATATTAGTAGTACATTTGCAATAGTTGAGATACTGCATATTGTTGTCCTCACAAATGTTGTGACAAATTTTCTAATCAATACTGGTTTGGCAGGGGGAGAAGAGAAGAAAAGGTTTTCTTTTCTTTGAACTAGGAGGTAGTAGTTGTATAGATAGTCCAGTGTTTCATAATTGCAGTGGGTTACCAGTGTAACTGGCAATGTTGAAGGCTGTTGATTTAAGCCTCTTACAGCTCATCATACTAATCTAGCTCTGCGTTTTATGTCTTATAATTAAGCTTTTGACTTTTATTCATGGTTTTTAAACAAATTTATCTCCAGAAGAAATCAAGAATAGTTAGAAAGTTTGTCTTGAATTTCTGGAATACTTAGGGAATACTTTCAGGAGTGCATTTTAAATTTGTTTGGATGCATAAATCCTAACGTGGGTTTCTCCCACTTTGGTAATTTTATACTCTTTAAGTAGAAGTTACAAAGATAAAAGACTGGCATTTGGGGCTGGCCAGGTAGCTCAGTGGACTGAAGCGCCTGCTTAGGCAGATGCGGGAATGGGGGTTTGATCCCCAGGATGCGGTGCTGGCCCTGCCCCCAGGGTGGGCTGAGACAACAGTTGAGACTGGGCATGGTGGCGTGTGCCTGTAATCCCAGTGCTTGTTAGGCTGAAAACAGGAGGATCACTACTAGGCCAATCTGTGTAGTGAGAGTCTATAGACCCTGTACTAAATACATAAAAAATAAATAAAAGAACCCATGAAACAACCAACCAAAAAACAAAACAAAAACAGGCATCTGGGCTCGTGTTGCCTAGGGTCTCTTTTTACTTGGTATATCTAGCTGTCTTTACTTGGTATTAACCAGTATAATGAGTTGAGATAAGATTAAGAAGCATGATTTAAAATTGTAATTGAGGGCCTGAGGTGGTAGCTCAGTGGTCTAAGTGCCTACATGATAAGTGCAAGGACCTGAGTTTGATCCCGTACTGTGTATGCTGTGCCAGTCTTGGAACCTGGGTGAGCTGCACTAGCCACTGAAACCAGATATGGTGGTGCATGCCTGTAATCACAGTACTGGGGAGGCTGAGACAGGAAGATCACTATGAGTCTGAGCTTCATAGCAAGACCCTGTACCAAATTCAAGATTTTTTTTTTTTGACATCTCAGCCTGCCCTGAGGGCATATGGAGTGTGTGTGCGCGTGCGTGTGCGCGTGCGTGTGTGTGTGTGTGTAGGGGTCTGGGTAGATTGAACTGTGGTCCTGTGTGCCTGCCTAAGCTTTCCTAAGCAGGTACTTTAGACCTTTGAGATATCTTATCTCCCTGGCCCAATGTAAGATTTTTAAAAAAAAATTAAAAATTGTAATTTAGATCACTAGGCAAAAAATACTTTGCTTACAATTAATGTTTCACAGGCACAAATAAAATCACCTTTGTTTCTCTTAATCATAAGATGACAGTGCTATGTGAGCCCTTTTTCTCTGATAGTAAGCACATAACTATTCTGCTCTCATGACCTACTTGGTAAATATAGTGAATCTTTTCTTTTTCTATTGCTCCTTCTTTCTTCTGTGTTTGTCTTTTTTTCTTTTGTCTTTTTCGAGACAGGGTCTCGATGTATTTCAGGCTGGCATTGAGCTCACTTTGGTAGCCCAGGCTGGTCTCCAACTCACATCGATCCTCCTGTCTCAGCCTCCCAAGTGCTAGGATTACAGGAGTGAGCCACCACGCCCGACTTGTGTTTGTCTTTTTTATTAGATTGTGAGACTCCTATGTGAAGAGAGCATGTTTTACTTGATACTTGTGTCTTTAGTATTATCATAGTGCCTTATGTATGTAGTTGCAACTCTTGAGGTTTTTTAATTCAGTTTACTGACTTGTTTTAATTAATTAATTAATTAATTATTTATTTATTTAGTCTTTTTGAGACAAAGTCTTGCTGTGCAGTTCAGGCTGGCCTTGAGCTCACTTTTGTAGCACAGGCTGGTCTCGAACTAACATCATCCTCCTACCTCCAGCCTCCCAAGTGCTGGGATTATAGGCATGCGCCGCCATGCCTGGCCCTCACTTGTTTTATTTTCTTTTTTTAGATTTTTTTTTTTGTCTTTTTGAGACAGGGTCTTGTTATGTAGTTCAGGCTGGCCTTGAGCTCAGTTTTGTAGCCCAGGCTGGTTTCAAACTTGCATAGATCGTCCTGCCTCAGCCTCCTGAGTGCTGGGATTACAGGCATGAGCCACCACGCCCGGCTAGAATTTTTTTAATTTTTATTTTATTTATTTATCTTTTTCTTGTTTCAGAACTTTTTGTTTGTTTATTTTTATGGCTGGCTCAGCCTTCCCTGAGGGCAGAGCTGGCACAGCATGTGGTGCTGGGGATGGAACCGAGGTCCCTGCAGCTACCTAAGCTTTCCTAAGCAGGTGCTTTAGACCACTGAGCCAGCCTGCCAGGCCCCTTGACTTGTTTTAAAATTGATACGTAAACTAATTTTAAACTTGTTAATTTTTTTTATAAAGTTTTTTTTTTTAAATTATTTTATTTTTTATGTTATAGCCGGCTCAGCCTGCTCTGGTGGTGGTGGTGGGGGTTGCTGGTGCAGCATGTGGTGCTGGGGATTGAACCTCGGTTCTTGTGGTTGCCTAAGCTTGCTTAAGGAGATGCTTTAGACTACTGAGCCATCTCACCAGCCCTTGTTTTATTTTTTAACTGATGCATAGAAATTATTCATCTCAGTGATGTTTTTATATATGTATATATTTTATGTAATGTCCAAATCAGTTTCTAGCTCCTCAAATAATACTGCTTTATGATGAAAATACTTAAAATCTTTTATGTTTTTGTATTTTTAGGGAAGGGTCTATGGGGTGATCAGGGTCTCACTAGTAAATCATGCTGATAGTGATCTACCTCTTTATAGCCTCCCAAGAGCTGGGACTACAGGTGCATCCTCCCCTCCCCCCGCGACTTTGAACTTTCCAGGCAAGCACTTGTGCCATGGAGCTATCATCCCAGCCCGTTCTGTGCCTGCTTATAGGTGCTTTAATCTTCTCAGCTGTTTGGTTGGCCCTAAAATCTTTTATTTTACATTTTAAAATGTACACAATAGCACGTTATCATCTAATTCTGTGCAGTAGAATACCAGAGCTTTTTCTTTTTAACTACAATTAGGCTCATTTACATAAAACCATATGTATAAATACATGTGACCTAAAACCTCAATAGAAGTAAAATAAACTGTCTGTGGTGGCACATACCTGTAATCCCAGCACTTGCAAGGCTGAGATAAAAGGATGTCCACAATTTTTAGACTAACCTGAATTACACAATAAGTTCCTGTTCCCCCTCCAAAAAATTGTTTTTATCATGCTGCTTTCAAGGGAATATAGCTTCACATGGGATTTTTTTTTTTTTTGGGACCGGGGTTCGAACTCACAACCTTGCACTTGCCCAGCAGGCACTTGTGCCTTGGAGCTATCTCCCCAGCCCCCTTCACATGGGATTTTAAAGAAACATTTTCTGTGTATGTTTTAGCCTCCCTTAATGTTTATACCTTACATAACTGTGGCATGCTATCAGAATGAGAAACTTATCTTTGGTGCAATTTGTAGGGCTAGTTTAGGTATCACCAGTGAGACATGCTGTGCATAGTGTGTGTAGCTCGGGTTTATATCATGTGTAGCCAGTCTTGCATGACCACTGTCATAATCAAGGTACTTTGCTGTCCTATATTACAAGATTTGCTTGCTATTTTTTCCTTCTGGCCAGCACTAGGGGGCAGGGCCGGCACACCATGTAATGCCAGGGATCCAACTGAGGTCCCTACTTGCTTAAGCAGGCACTTTCGACTGCTGAGCTATCTCGCTGGCCCCTGCTTATTACTTCTTTTGAAAAAAATTTGAATGTGTTATTTCTGTGTAGTCAGACCCATCCCAATAACCTGTAAACTTTGGCAGACATTAATCTCTTTGTGATTTCTATAATTATATTACTTCAGAAATGTTCCATACATGGAATTATGTAGTATTCGAGATTAACTTTTTTTTTTTTTAATGGTGATGGTGGGGGAGACTGGGGAGATAGCCGGGACTGGAGAGATAGCACAGTAGAATAAATGCTTTCCTAGCGAGTGCAAGGGCCTAAGTTCAATCCCCAGTTGCGGGGGAATAGTGGGGGGAATTAACTTAAGTTTTTGTACATGCTACATGTGCTTTGCCATTGAACTGTATGTCCCACAGACCCAAGGTGAACTTTGTTCATCTAATGTAATTTCCTTATGTTTCACCTACTTTGTTGAGTATATCACTAGCCCTTTTTTAAAGTGTTGAGCAATATTATATATTGTAGGTGACAACTGTTGTTTGTCTCATTTCCCCAACTCCTATACTAGGGATTGAACTAGGGCACTGGACATGCTAAGCACATTTCTTACCTCTGATCTATGTCCAAACTCAGTCAACAGTTTATTTAACTGTTGATCTATCATTAAAAGACATTTGAGGCAGGAGGGATAGCTTGGTTGTCTAAGTGCTTGCCTGGCAAGAACAAGGGCAAGGACGGGGTTCGATCCCCGGCACTATGTGTCAGTCATGCCAGCCCTGGAACTGAGCATGGTGATGCATGCCTATAATCCCAGCACTAAAGAAGCTGAGACAGGAGGATCACTATGAGTTTGAGCTGTGTAGTGAGACCCTATACCAAATAAATAAATAAAGATTATAAAAAATTAAAGTAACATTCAAAAGGGCATTTGAGTAGTTTTTAAATTTTAGCTATTTCAAATACAGGTGTTTTATGAATGAGGCTGAATATTTTGCATACATTTTCCTGCATGAAAATAAGTTCTAGATTTTCTGAGATTATGTCCAAGAATATGTCTTAATTTTCTCTCTTTGCTGCGACGCAATATCTGACACTGAAAGTTAAGACAGGTTTATTTTATTTAGCTCACAGTTTGTGAGGTTTCAGCCCATAATGAGCTGGCTCCAAGGGAGGTGGCACAGCAGTGGCAACACTTCAGGGTGGCAGAAGATCGCGAAAGCTACCAAAACAAAAATGGAAAAAAGTACGCCTCTTTCTTTCTCTTGTGTTGTAAGCAGTGGGTGTAGCACTTGCACCTTCTCTGTGCCTTCCTCTTGCACAGACTCAGGATGTTTTCAAAGTGAGGACGCTGGCCCCTGATAAGTCAGTTAATTAAACTTCTAAACTTCTCAAGTTGGTACAGAGAACACTGTCCTAGAGGATAAGGGCAAGTCCTCTACATCCTAGGATAGAGAACTGCTGAGTTACTTAGTAATGTTCTAAACTTCTCAAATTGACACAGTATATCAACCGTTGCAGTGTTTAATGTGGATTTTTTTCCTACTGGTATTTGAATTTAGGGCCTCAGGCAAGCACTATGCCACTGAGCTGTATCCTCAGCCCTATAGTATGTACTGTATCTTGATAGGAGAGATATAAATTCTACCAAAATTTAGGTTAATTAGCAGAATTTCTGTTAAGATTCCAGGAGGTAAAAGCTTGAATTATTCATAAATTCTGAAATGGAAAATTTAAATGTTTGGAAGTATTTTTTCAGGCTGGCCAAATAGCTCAGCAGCTTGAAGTGCCTGGAAGCAGGCACAGCAGCCAGGGGTTCAATTTCCAGGCCTGCTGTGCTGGTTCTGTCCCCAGGGTGTGCTGAGATGGCAGTTGAGACTGGGTGAGGTAGCACATGCCTGTAATCCTAGCTCTTGGAAGGCTGTAACCAGGTGATCACTATGAGTCAGATGTAGTAGTGAGACCCTGAACATCCTGTAGACCCTTTCCCCCCCAACAAAAGTATTTCTCATGTGTTCATTTTATTCTACTATAATAGGGGACAGGGAGATAGCTCAATGGAATAAGTGCTTGCCCAAGGTCCTGAGTTTGGTCCCTGGTACCACCAAAAAAAAAAAAAAATGTATTCTAAAATTAATAATTTGGACGTTTTTCTGTTTCCAATAAAACTAGCTGATGGTGAGAAAGAGGATCAGTTTAATGGCAGCCCTCCCAGACCACAGCCAAGAGGACCAAGAACTCCTCCAGGGCCACCTCCCCCTGATGATGATGAAGAGGAGCCTGTGCCTCTGCCAGGTATGACAGAGGTCATGCTGGGGTTGCTTTGTAGTTAAGGGAGATTAGAGGATGATAGTTAAGTCTTTTTAATGAATGCTTCTTGTCCAGTGTTCCTTTTTGTTTTCTGTTGATGAACTGTTAATACAAAATCAGTTCATTCACTTGAAGCTGTACCAACACGCATTAGAAAATAAAGTGTCAATACTCTGTGGTGAAGTGTGCAGATGAGTGCTAGTTACAAATAAGCATGTGCTCAAGTTGACCTTGAACTCACTATGTAGCCAGACTGACTGACCTTGGATTTATGACAGTCCTGCTTCAGCCTCCTGAGTGCTGGGCTTGCAGGTATGCATTGCCATGTTCTGCTTGTGTAGTTACTTAACAGATAAAAAGAAAAGGCATAGCTTCTGGTCTTAGAACAAAATAGTACAATGTGTAAAGTGTGCTTTTTTTTTTTGTGGGACCAGGGTTCGAACTCATGACCTTGCACTTGCCCAGCAGGCACTTGTGCCTCAGAGCTATCTCCCCAGCCCCTAAAGTGTGCTTTTAACGTCTTTTTTTTTTTTTTTGTGGCACTAGATATTGAACCCAGGACCCTGTGCTTGCCAGGCAAGCACTTAATGTCTTTTAAGAACATAATCTAGCCAGGCGTGGTGGCTCACACCTATAATCCCAGCACTCGGGAGGCTGAGGCAAGAGGATTGGTGCGAGTTCGAGACCAGCCTGGGCTACAGAAGTGAGCTCAAGGCCAGCCTGAACTGCATAGCGAGACACTGTCTCAAAAAGACCAAAAAAAAAAAAAAACACCACATAATCTGACATTTTTAAAATGGGTTATTTGGGACCAGCAGGATGGCTCAGTGGTCTAGAGCACCTGCAGGCGACTGCAGGGACTGTGGTTCGATCCCTGGAACCACATGCTGCGCCAGCCGAGCTGGCCATACAAATAAACAAACAAACAAAAGTTCTGAAACAAAAAATAAATAAATAAATAAAATGGGTTATTTATGAACTAAAGCATCCAAAATGCTATTAAATAGTTAAAGAGTATCTAGTCCTGTTATCTTGTGTTATTTAGGCCATAACATAATCTGTCTTCAATACCATTTTTTTCAGTGTCTGATGACAAGGAGGAGGATGTTCCCCATAGAGAAGATTATTTTGAGCCCATTTCTCCTGATCGGAATTCTGTTCCCCAGGAAGGTCAGTATTCTGATGAAGGAGAAGTAGAAGAAGAGCAGCAAGAAGAAGGAGATGATGATGAAGATGATGTGGATGTAGATGAAGAAGAGGATGAGGATGAGGATGACCGCCATACTGTGGACAGTATCCCCGAAGAGGAAGAGGAAGAGGAAGAGGAGGTTGAAGAGGATGAAGAAGTTGAAGGTGAGTGGTATTAGTTAGGACTTTTTAATTTTAAGTATTAAAAACTAACTAGATGTCACTTTGTGCAGTGCAAAAGAATTATAGCAAAGATAAATGGGTTTTTAAGAACCCCAAAGGTTCTTCACCTAGGCCTCAAGACCTGAGTACAAATGAGATTTCCATCTCATTTTCTGTGTCTATTTTATTCTCTGTTAGCTGTTGTTTGTTTGCCCCATAGCTTTAATTTCTTCTATTTAACTAGCATAAATTGTTTGACTGGCTCAGTCCCATTTCCAGTTTTCTGGGAGTTTCTGTTCAGCTTGCCATGGTATGGTCTGCTCCTTGATGCGCCAACTTTGGCTAGGGAAACTCGGATCATGTAGTAACACACAGTTATGTGGGGTTAAGGTGCCAAAGCTGGGTAGAATTATTTTCTTTTTTTTTTAGAATTCTAAAAGATGCCTGACACTTAAATATTCTAGAAACATGCTGTGTTAGTTTTAGAAATTTGAGAGGAAAAGTCGCAGTTACTCAGGGCTCTGTGGTAGTATACTGTTGTGCTTATAATAGTTCTGGGTAGTGGTTGATACATTGTGTCAACTTGGCTAGATGCCTCACGGTCAATACATTGTATCAATTTGGCTACATTGCCGGGGTGTTGCACACTATGAGTGGTGAGGGCCCTGCCCCAGAATAACTCAGCACAAAATGGGGATGAGAAAGACTTCAGCATTATACTTCATCACTTCATCAGAGGAACTTCAGTCTTCACAGTCAGCTTGGACTTTATCTTCTTGCCTTCAGCACAGACTCTTAAGCCTCCAGATTGGATCCTTCAGCTTTCCATAGCAGATTCTTTTGTCTTCTATTGCAGACACAATGGCTGACCATTAGAGACTGTTAGAGACCGTTAGAGACTGTTAGAGATGAAACACTGCAATGATTATGAAAGCCTTGGGACTGAATCCTTCAGTTGGTAGTGTGCAGATGCTGTTGGCACACTTCCTCATCTCTCTGGGACTGGTACATCTTGTGTTATATCTGTTCCTTGTATTATGTCTGTTCCTCTGGTAAAACCCTGACTAAAACAATATGGCACTAGGAGTGGGGCTAGAAAAACAGAATATAGTGATGGCACTTCTTAATGGCCTTAAGTGTTCCTGGAATTGGCTTCAAGATTTGATGAGACCTACAGACATCATGGTGTCTTCTGGTATTATGGAGCATATTGATACTCGTTGGCATGAAGTTTTTAACCTAACATGCCATATAGATCATTTGATTACCCTAATTCACCACTTGTGAAATGTTAGGAATTTAGAAATTCCATATAGAAAAATTTTGAATTTCTTTGGCAGAGTCAGGAATATAATGATGATGGCTGGTTGGTCTTAGCCTTGTCGGACAAACTTTTGAATAAAAATAAAGAGCCCAAAGATACCATTTCCCACTTCCAGACTCAGATAAAAATTTTAAATTTTCTAAGTGTGTGCTGGCAGACAATCTCCTCTGTTTTAGTCACAAAGTTGAGGTTCCAGCGACCCAAATGTTCTCCCTCATAATTCGACTAACTGAACTGCAACGTAAATTAAATGCTCAGCCTTAAAGGTTATCTGAAACAAAGGTGAGGGCATTGATTAAAAAAGAATGGGATCTCATGAGTTGGAATGGAGATCCTGAGGAGGCTGAGGATGTTGAGTTTTTAGATGCTAATGAGATTATTTTGCCTGAGGAAGAGATTTCCCCACCCGCTGTGGCAGAGAGATCACTGCTTTTACCCTCTGCCATGCTAGTGTCTTCTAATATATCTGGAGAAACCAATCCTGCATTGAATGAACAGAATACTGGTGGGACTCCTGGACCCACTCTCACCACCCATTTTTGCCTCTAGGCCCATAACCAGGCTTCAGTCACAGAAGTCACCTAAGGGTGAAGTACATAAGGTGATTCATGAGGAGATCCATTATTCTCCCAAGGACTTTCTTGAGTTTTCTAACTCATATAAGCAGAGGTCTAATGAGCAAGCATGGGAACGGATTTTACAAGTGTGGGATAATGTTGGAAGAAACATACACCTGGATCAGGCTGAGTTTGTTGACTCTGAATTTAATGTTGTGGCTTGTGGAGTAAAAAATAGTTAATAATCTGTTTGGCTGGTTGGCACAAGTGTGGCTCAAAAGATGGCTCACAGTGAATGAGTGAGAGATGCCTGATATTCCATGGCTTACTGTAGATTAAGGGATTCAGAGGCTTAGGAAAATGGGGATGCTGGAGTGGATATGCCATGCTGAACCTAATCCTCCATATTTGGAAGATCCTGAAAACATACTAACACCTGGAGAAACAGATTTGTGAGGGGAGCACCAGCATCCCTGAAGAACCCTGTCATTGCTCTTCTCTATATGCCAGACCTTATGGTGGGGACAGAGTTACTCAATTAGGAAATTTAAGGGCCATGAGCTTCATTGGATTCCGAAGTGGCAGAGGTCAAATGTCAGCACTTAATTGCTGTGGACAGCAAAAGCAGAAAAATGACCAGAGTAATCTGACATGCATAGACCTAATGCATTGGCTGATTAGCCACAGTGTTCCCAGAAGTCAAATAGATGAGAAACCTACACAATTTTTGCTAGGTTTATATAAATAAAAGAATTTAGGGGCAAAAGAACAGAGACCTACTTCAAGCCGTGGTAATAGGTAATCCTGGCCCCTCTACCAGTTAGTTCCCAGACTTGGGCCAGTTTACAGACCCAGGACCCCTTGAATGATGGGGAGGCCAGGTCTCCTTGGGGAAGGATCCTAATGTCCCCAGAATTTGTACAGTCAGTCTTTCTCCTATCTTTCCCCAGAGGGATGTAAGGCCTTTTGCCTGAGTAACTGTACAGTGGGGAAAGGGGAATAATCAGGCATTTTAGGCACTACTAGACACTGGTTCTGAACTAACAATGATTATAGGGGATCCAAAATACTACAGTGGGCCTCCAGTAAGAGTAGGCTCTATGGAGGGCAGGTGATCAATGGAGTTTTAGCAAAGGTCCGACTCACAGTTGGTCCAGTAGGTCCTCAAATCCATCTTGTAGTAATTTCCCCTGGTCCCGAATGTATAATTGGAATAGACCTACTCGGTACTTGGCAGAATCCTCACATTGGTGCCCTAACCTGTCATGTTAGGGCTATTATGGTTAGAAAGGCCAAATGGAAGTTAAATGGAAGCAAGTTGCCCTTGCCTGGTAAAATAGTGAACCAGAAGCAGTATCGTATTCCTGGAGGGATTGCAGAGATTAGTGCCACTATCAAGAACCTGAAGGATGGAGGGGTGGTGGTCCCCACCATATCTCCAGTTAATTGTCCCATTTGGCCTGTGCAGAAGACAGATGGGTCTTGGAGAATGATGGCAGATTATTGTAAAGTGAAGCAGGTGGTGACTCAAATTGCAGCTGTGGTAGCAGATGTGGTTGAGCAGATTAACACATCTCCTGGTAGTTGGTATGCACCTGTTGATTTAGCAAATGCCTTCTTCTCCATACCTATCCAGAAGCAATTTGCTTTCACATGGCAAGGCCAACAGTATACCTTCACTGTCTTACCTCAGGGGCATATTAACTCTCTGGCCTTGTGTCACAACTTAATTCATAGGGCCCTTGATCACTTTTCTCTTCCTCAAGGTATCACACTGGTCTGTTACATTGATGATGTTATGCTGATTGGATCTAGTGAGCAGGAGTGTGGCAACCACCTTGGATTTGTTAGTACAGCATTTGAGAACCAGAGGATGGGAAATAAATCCCACAACAAAAATTCAAGATTGTTCTACCTCAGTGAAGTTTCTAGGAGTCCAGTGGTGTGGAACATGTAGAGATATTCCTTATAAGGTAAAAGATAAGTTGTTGCATCTGGCTCCCCCTGTGACCAAAAAAAGAGGCACAGTGCCTAGTGGGTTTATTTGGATGTTGGAGGCAACACATTCCCTCCACTTAGATATCCTACTACAGCCCATTTACTGAGTGACTCGGAAAGCTGCTAATTTTTGATGGGGCCCAGAGCAGGAAAAAGCCCTGCAACAGGTCCAGGCTTCTCTGCCCTTGGGACCATATGATCCAGCAGATCCAATCGTACTTGAAGTATAAGTAGTAGATAAGGATGCTGTTGGGAGTCTCTGACAAGCCCCCATAGGTGAATTGCAACTTAGGCCTTTAGGGTTTTGGAGCAAGGCTCTGCCATCTTCTGCAGACAACTACTCTCCCTTTGACAAACAGCTCTTGGCCTGCTACTGGGCATTAGTGGAAACTGAATGCTTAACTATGGGACACCAGGTCACCATGAGACCTGAATTGCCTATCATGGGCTGGATATTATCTGATCCATCAAGTCATAAGGTTGGATGTGCTCAGCAACAGTCCATCATTAAATGGAAGTGGTATTTTCGTGACAGAACCAGGGCAGGCCCAGAGGGTACAAGTAAATTACATGAGGAAGTTGCCCAGGTACCTATGGCTCCTACACCTGCTGTTTTGCCCTCTGTTTCCCAGCATGCACCCATAGCATTGTGAAGTGTATTATATACTCAACTGTCAGAGGAAGAGAAGACTAGAGCCTGGTTTACGGATGGCTCTGCATGCTATGCAGGCACCACCTGCAAGTGGACAGCTGCAGCATTACAGCCCCTTTCTGGAACGTCACTAAAGGACAGTGGTGAAGGGAAATCATCACAGAGGGCAGAGCTTTGGGCAGTGTACCTGGTAGTACATTTTGTCTGGAGAGAGAAATGGCCAGATGTGCAACTGTATATTGATTCGTGGGCTGTAGCCAATGGTCTGACACAATGGTCAGGAATTTGGAAAGAACATGATTGGAAAATTGGTGACAAGGATATCTGGGGAAGAGATATTTGGATAGACTTCTCCATATGGGCAAAGGATGTAAATGTATTTGTTTCACATGTGAATGCTCACGAGGTGACATCAGCAGAAGACAACCTTAATAATCAAGTGGATAAGATGACCTGTTCTGTGGATAGTGGCCAACCTCCTTCCTCAGCTACCTCTGTTATTGCCTAATGGTTCATGAACAGAGTGCCCGTGCTGGCAGGGATGGAGATTATGCATGGGCTCAGCAATATGGACTTCCACTCACCAAGGCTGATCTGGCTACAGCCACTGCTGGTGCCCAATATGCAAGCTACAGAGGCCAACACTGAGTCTCCGATACCGCACGATTCCCCAGGGTGATCAGCCTGCGACCTGGTGGCAGGTTGATTATATGAGACCGCTTCCACCATGGAAGGGACTGCGCTTTGTCCTCACTGCATAGACATATACTCTGGATATGGATTCGCCTTTGCTGCATGTAATGCTTCTGCCAAAACTACTCCGTGGATTTACAGAATGCCTTATCCACCGCCATTGTATTCCACACAGTATTGCTTCTGACCAAGGAACACATTTTACAGCCAAAGAGGTGCCACAGTGGGCTCATGCTCATGGAATTTACTGGTCTTACCACCATGCCTCATTATCCAGAAGCAGCTGGATTGATAGAATGATGGAATGGCCTTTTGAAGATGCAGTTACAATGCCAGCTAGGTGGCAGTAGGTTCCAGGGCTGGGGTAAAGTACTTCAACAGGCTATATATCCTTTGAATCAGCACCCTCTGTATGGTACTGTGTCTCCCATAGCCAGGATTCATGGGTCCAGGAGTGAAGGGGTGATAGTAGGAATGGTACCACTCACTATTACACCTAGTGATCTACTAGCAAAATTTTTGCTTCCTGTCCCCACAACCTTATGTTCTGCTGGACTAGAAGTCCTAGTCCCAGAAGGTGGAAGGTTTGTACCAGAAGTGTAGCAATGATGCCACTGAACTGGAAGCAAAGATTTTCCCCTGGTCACTTTTGGACTCCTCTTGCCTCTGAGGAAACAACCTAAAAAAGGAATCGTGGTGTTGTCAGGGGTAATTGATCCAGATTATCAAGGGGAAATAGGATTACTGCTCCACAGCGGAGGAAGCGAAGTATATACATGGAGTGCAGGAGATCCCTTGTGGTGCCTCTTAGTATTGCCATTCCCTGTTATTAAGGTGAATGGGATGCTACAACAACCTAATCCAGGCACAATGACACATGGTCCAGAACCTTGAGGAATGAAGGTATGAGTCATTCCACCAAGGAAAGAACCAAGACCTGCTGAGGTACTTACTGAGGGCCAAGGGAATACAGAATGGGTAGTAGAAGGTAGTTCTAAATATCAGCTACAACCCTATGATCAGCTACAGAAAAGGAGATTATATATTTCACCCCTGTAAGTGCCTGCCTGGCAAGTGCAAGGTTGTGAGTTCGAACCTCAGTCCTTGGGGGGGGGAGGGAAACCCCTCACAAATATTTCACCCCTGTATATAGTTGTGGTATAATATGGATAGATTTAGTACCAGTTCTTAAGGATTAACCTATGTCAATGTTGAAGGTATTGGTGGGTTTCTGTTTGTACGTAGGACAGTATAGTTATAACAATGTTAGGTACAATTATATGCATATCTCTCTCTGGAGAAAGATTTAAAGAAATGTCTAGTTGACAAGTTGACAAGGGGTGGATTTTAGCGGTTGCTACATTGTATCAACTTGGCTAGATGCCTGAAGGTTGATACATTGTATCAATTTGGCTGCATTGCCTGGCTGTTACACACTGAGCTGTGAGGGCCCTACCCCAGAATAATGCAGCACAAAAAGGGGTTGAGGAAGAATTCAGAATTACACTTCATCACTTCAGCTTGGACTTTATCTCCTGGCTTTCAGCACAGACTCTTCAGCCTCCAGATGGGATCCTTCAGCTTTCCATAGCAGATTCTTCTGTCTTCTATTGCAGACACAGTGGCTGACTGTTAGAGACTGTTAGAGACTGTTAGAGACTGATAGAGACTGGTAGAGACTGGAAGAGACTGGTAGAGACTGGAAGAGACTGGTAGAGACTGGTAGAGACCGGTAGAGACTGGTAGAGACCGGTAGAGACCGTTAGAGACAGTACACTACAGTGAGTATAAAAGCCTTGGGACTGAATCCTTCAGTTGGTAGTGTGCAGATGCTGTTGGCACACTTCCTCATCTCACTGGGACTGGTACATCTTGTGTTGTATCTGTTCCTTGTATTATATCTGTTCCTCTAGTAAAACCGTGACTAAAGGGCCTGGCGGGATGGCTCAGTGGTCTAAAGCGCCTGCATGGGAAGGCTTGGGCGGCTTCAGGAACCACGGTTCGATCCCCGGCACCACATGCTGCGCCAGCCCTACCCTCGGGGCGGGCTGAGCCAGCCATAAAGATGAGTGAATAGACAAAGGTTCTGAAACAAGAAAAAAATAAATAAATAAAAATTTAAAAAAAAAAAAACCCTGACTAAAACAGGTTACAACCTAAAATAATAATAAAGTAATTAAACTAACTTGAAATAGAAAAATAATAACCTAAAATAATTAGGTATCATTTTAAATTTGAAAACATAAAGTGAGTTATTTAAATTAATTGACTTAATTAGCCTAGGAAGTGGCATTTATTGTGAAAGTATTTATTTTTTAGAGAAGGTTATACAGCATCTCACTACTAGATCAGACTTGTAGTGATCCGCCTGTTCATAGCCTCCCAAGAACTGGGATTATAGGTACCCACCACTATGCCCAGTGTCAGTTGCCAGTCTCAGCATGCCCTGGGGGGCAGGGCCAGCACGGTGGGCCTAGGAATCAAACCCCTGGCCCCTGTGCCTGCTTGCAGGCACTTTAATCCAATGAGCTATTTGGCCGGCCTTAATGTGAAAGTATTTATACAGAATATCTGTCTTTTTTTTCTACATAAAATATTGCAGAGACCCTTTTACATAGTATAGAAACAATTAGATTACAGTTAGTAATACTTTTCTTAACTTTCCCCATTCTCAGGTTACCAAATATTTGTTTTTTTAAGATTTGTTGGGGCCCAGCAGGATGGCTCAGTGGTCTAAAGTGCCTGCTTAGGAAAGCTTAGGTGGCTGCAGGGACGGCGGTTTGATCCTCGGCACCACATGCTGCGCCAGCTCTGCCCTCAGGGCAAGCTGAGCCGGCCATAAAAATAAATAAATAAACAAACAAAAGTTCTGAAACAAGGAAAAAAAAAAAATTCTTAAAAAAAA
>PVJA010033641.1:0-23171 GCA_004027025.1 Myocastor coypus | reverse complement strand
AGGATGACACACGGTCAGTACTGTCTTTTAAAGAAAGCGAGAAGGTTAATATAGTTACAAATACAAAACTCTAAAAATTGAATTCCAAATCCTGAAACATGACATTACTTATTATAATACAATTTAGGAAGCTTTATTCTTTTTATTGATCACTCCATGGAGTAATGATTTACCTGCCACAAGTATGCTTTCTAGTGGCTGAAATGGGGTGCACACCCAAGGCCATGCTCAGGAACTAATACTCGCCTTGAATCAATGGCAAAAGTAAAAATAACCAGTGGAAGTAATGTATTGCGAATGCACATAAAATTATCATCACTATGTTGCTCCTGCAACGAATCAGAAGCATTGACAGAGGAAAGCAAGGGTGAGAAAATAGTCAGGGCAGAGAGGACTTCAGTTACTTCCTAAACTATAACCTAAATCATACTCACAACTGGAAGAAAACCCCAAAATCCATGGCCAAACAATTATTGACAAAGTTCCAGGAGTGCTCACTGGGAACAGCATGACCCCTTCCCAGAGGGCACTGGGACAACTGATCTTCTTGAACAGAAAAATGAAGCTGGACTCCTTTACATCCAACATTAATGCAAAATGGGTCAACTGCCTAAATAGGAGTTAATACTCTAGAAGAAAACCTTTCCTAAAGAAATATAGCTAGATCTTCATTTCCTTGTATCTGGCAGTGATCCTTAGACATGACACCAAAGCATGAACAGCAAAGAAAAAAAATACTAAGTTGGGCTCACTAAGAATTTAAAGTTTGTGTATTGCTATGGTTTGTCCCCCCCCCCCCCCAGTCTCATGCTGTCATTGAGGCCCAGTTCTAGAGTTTGTGATTAATTCATGATCCACTGGGATTGTGGGTGCAAGTGCTGCTGGGATTATGGAGGTGAGTACTTCCCCTACCCTGGGGCTGATAGCTTGAATGTGATTTAAGGGAGACAGATTTGCTCTCTGTAGCCTTTACTCCTCTCATTTGCTCTTTGCTGCCGCCATGAAAGGTTGCTCTCTACCACGTGGCAGTTTTCCTTGGAGCCAGCTCAGTACAGACTGAAAACTCCAATAATTGTGAGCTAAATAAAGCTTTTCTTCCTTCATTTTGAGGGCCAGCTATTTGTTCCAGCAAGGAGAAAAGACAGACATGATCAAAGAACATTGTAAGTAAATTTTAAAAATACCATGTAGAATGGAACGAAGCACTTGAAGCACATATCTCTAAGAAGGGTCTTGTACCAGGATGTAGAAAAAATTCTTGCAATTCAACAACAAAAAGATAAAATGATTCTGCTTAAAAATAAGCAAGTAACCTAAAGAGGTATTTCTCCAAAAATATACAAATAGTCAATAAACATATGAAAAGATGTCAACCATTTTTAGTCATTAATGTGATCAGGACTTAGAAGATAGCTCAGCAGTCTAAGCATCTGCCTGGCAAGCACAAGGACCTGGTTTCAATCCCTGGCACTGCATGCTGTGCCAGCCTCAGAACCCTGGGCACACCATGCTGACCCCAATGTGGTGGTGCATGCCTGTAATCCCAGCACTGGGGATGCTGAGACAGGAGATCACTATGAGTCCAAGCTGAACAGCAAGACCCTCTACCAAATAAAGAAAGAAAAAAGAAAATGCCACCAGAACCATAGTGATATCACCTCAACACACTGGAGTAGCTATAATTTTTTAAAGAGAAAATAACAAATGTTGGTGAAGATAGAGAAATTAGAATACTCATACACTTCTGGCAGAATTAGAAAATGGCATAGCCTCTGTGGAAAACATTCTAATAGCTCTTTTTAGAGTTAAACATAGAATTATCTCACGATATAGCAATGTTGTACCTACATATATATCCCAAAGAATTGAAACCAGGAGGCCAGCAGATAACTCAGCAGACTATGGCACCTGCTTAGCAGAGCACAGCAGCTAGTGTTCAACCCCCAGCCTGCTGTGCCAACCCCATCCGGGGGGCACACTGAGATAGTGATTGAGACAGGCATGGTGGCGCATGCCTATAATCCCAGTGTTTGGAAGACTGAAATTAGGATAATTACTACAAGTTGAATCTATATAGTGAGACCCTGTAAGCTCTGTACTAAATACAAAGAAAGAAAGAAAGAAAGAAAGAAAGAAAGAAAGAAAGAAAGAAAGAAAGAAAGGAAAGAATTGAAATCAGGTACTCAAACAATCACTTAAGCACAAATGTCCATAAAAGTACTTTTCACAAGTACCAAAAGAAAAAAACAGCTCAACTGTCAGTCAACAGATATATCAACAAACTAATTTGAATACATGCATACCATACATAGAGTAGAATATTATTCAACCATAACTAGAATGGAACTCTAATATTCTAATTATTCTAACTGCTACTCCATAGATGAACTTGAAGAACTCTACACTTTAAGGTTGTTAATTTTATGTGGATTTCATCTCAATTTTTAAATATTTTAAAAAGAAAGAAACCCTTGGGAGTCAAAGGTGTGGGTATTATAGGTAACTACACCTTAAGTCAAATTCTCATGCCTCACTTGGGCATATCTCAGGCTGCAACTACCTGTAAAGCTGTATTGGTCTGTGTGGGAGAGAGGGTGTGTATGTATGCCACAAAGAATTACACTGTTCTCTCCAGAGCTGAATGCAACCTGACCTGTACATTCTAGATACCAAGATGTTGACTACAAAGGTGGTGTAGCCCTCTCTGTTGTAGCTCTTCCTGTTTAACAGTATTTTTTCTTTTTTAAAATTTTATTTAAAGAGAGTGAAAAGTTTTAAAGTTATTCAGAGTTTCCAAACAAGATGATAGGAAATCAACAATATTTATTATATTACATATTGTTATCTTCAAAGTAGTTGAAAGCAATGATTAATGCTTAAGTTTTCCATCAAGTTTGCATGCCCATATCTGGTAAGCTGTTTAACAATATTTGATGGGCTTTCTCATTATTTATAAGTAATAAACAGAAGAGTCTCTGGATCCTTGGACCATCCACTCTGAGAGTTCAGGGAATTTGCCTCCAACTTCCCACCACCCACAGTCACCTTTCAGTGCACACACAGCTTGACCCAGTGGGTTTCTGTTGTCCCACCAAGTGAGAGCTATGCTTGTTCTCCTATAAATTTGCATTGGGCATGTAACCATACACATTCTCTTAGCTACTCCTAGAATAAGAGCATTAGTACACATAGTGTATATACCTTTAAATAGCAACATGGCTTTTTTGGGGGGGAGGGATTAATTCCTGGATGTTTGCTTCCTAGGGTTTCATCCATTTATTTCAGTTGTTATGATTGTTCCCAGCTAACCCTCTGTCACTTTCAATTCTCATTGAGATTCTAAGTCAAATAGAGGTGCAGGACAATTGGTATCATCTTGTTTGCATTAGCTCTTTGTTGCAGGGACATAATACACAGCACCAAGGTCTCAGAGATTGCAGCCCCAGGTTGGCTGGCACAAGACAGAAACACCATAGCAGTGACCCTCCAGTGGGCTCCACCTCCTAACAGCATATTCAGTCATCAAGGTCAGTGGGTTTGTCTGCCAGTGAGTGCAACACCTGCAGGATACAGGCTCCTCTGAAGGAATCTTTTGCTCTAATCAAGTGGACAATTAACCACCACATTGCCCATCTTGGTGTAGATTGAGAAGTTCAGAAGAAAGAAAAAAGTGTGTGTGTGTATGTGTGTGTGTGTGTGTGTATGTTGACAAAATAAAGCTGCAGCAAATCCACAAAGGGTACATGAGAAATACTTCTTTTTTTCTTTTCTTTTCTTTTTTTTTTTTTTTTTCCAGGGGTCAAACTCAGGACCTTGTGCATGCTGGGCAGGAAGCTATGTACTGAGCTGTCTCCCCAGCTACATCTTTATTTTCATATGACATAACAAAATTAATCCGCTTTATCAGTAGGTTCTGCATCAATGGATTCAATCAAACTCACATAGAAAACATTTTAAACAAAATTGTGTCTGTACTTAAAAAAATCTATGGAATTCTGGTCCATGTCTCCTAAACAATGCAGTATAGCAACTATTTACACTGCATTTGTATTATACTGGGTACTGAAAGTAGCCTAGAGACAAAAGTATGGAGAAAGATGTGCCTAGGTTATATGCAAATTCTGAGCCATTTTATGAGGGACCTGAGCATCCTTAAATTTTGGTGAGAGTGGGGGGGGGGTCCCCAAAGCAATTCTGTGCATGCTTAGGGACAATTGTATGTATCTGATAGCTTTGGATCTAATATTCTGTGGTCACAACATAAACATTTCAGTGCCTTCTATGACAGTAAAGATTTATTTCTCAAATGTGAAGAATTTTGTTACTATTTTCATGACAATTGCATTAAATCTATAAATTGCTTTGTTAATATGGCCATCTTAATGATATTAATTCTGTGTCCTCTTCAACGTCTTTAGAGTTCTGTAGTTTTCATTGCAGAAGGATCTCACCTTTTTTTGGTTAGTTTAACTGTTTGGTATTTAATTTTTTTTAAAACAAATGTGAATGGAACTGTAGTCCTAATTTCTTTCTTAGTGGACAAGAACATCATTGATTATTGTGCAATGATCTGATAGCCTGCCACTTGACTACAATTCTAAGAGCCTTTGGTGGAGGATTTCTGTTGTTGTGTTTTAGGTTTCTGTGTAAAGAATCATATCATCTTTAGGTAGAGGTGATTTGATGGCTTCTGTTCTTATTTGTACTTTTTAAATTTTCCTTCTCTTGCCTAATTGCTCTACTAATGTTCTGAGTATTATATTGAACAGTGGTAAGAATGGATGCAACCCTAAAATTTATATGGAGCCAGAAGAGATCCAGAATAACAAAAGTAATCCTGAGCAAAAAGAGCTAAAAGAGAGGCATCGCAGTTCTGGGTCTCAAGTTATGCTGTACTACAATGCTTTAAAACAGGAAAGCCCATGCACCTTCCACCAGCTAATGTTCTGACAAGGGGGCGAAAGCATTCGTAGCAGAGAAGGCAGCCTCATGGTTCTGGGAAGGCTGTTTCCCCACATGCAGAAGATTCAAAGCAGGTTCACATCTCTCACCCTGTGCTGAAGTCAAGCCAGAAGGCCCACACAGGAAAGCAGAAACTTTGGTACTGCTGGAAGGTACTGTAGGGGAGACACTTGAAGCCACAGGCACAGGCAGGGACTAGGCCCACCGACGAAGCACCTGAGGAGAGCTGTGAAAACACACCTCCAGCATCAGCGTCCAGGTCAGTGAGTCTGGAAGGGAACTCAACTCATTGTCTTCAGTTTGGTAGATAATCTTCTTGGCTTGAATGATGGAATTCTTCAATTTTTTTTCTTGTTTTCTAACCTTTGTAGGATCCTCTTAGAACATTAACACCTTCTGCTATCTTCTAAGCTGCACAAGACCCTGCTCAAAGTGATAATGGACCCATCCACTGTTCAGTCATTAGGAAATGGTCAGTAGAAGTACCTTGTTGGTGGTGTAGTTCAGAAATGACCAAAGCTATCCACTTGAGGACTTCAACCCCTACTTGAAGAAGCACATTATAGCTTTCTCTTAATTTTTTCACTTGTTTATATCTTAGCATTTGCATATCCTACTGTGTCACTTTCCTGTTTAAAGTCATCAGTCATGCAGCCAAGCTTTTACAAGGGATCTGGTCCTCCCAATACATCTGCCTATTGTTCTTCTGCAAGCTCAGATGCATGCCTGCCGCCCTGGCCCCCTGCTCACTGCCTGCTCTCTAAGTTTCAACCACACTGAACTTCCATTTCTGGTAACTTGCTTCCCAGGCCTACATGATCACTGCTCCTTTTGCCTGAAATACTTCCTAGAGTTTCTCCCACCTTGGCTTTCTCCTCCTTCCTCAAGTCTCAAAGGCGCATCTCTTGTTTAGTGGAGTCTGGGAAGGGTCTGTGCATCTCCTGCACTTCAGCAGTTAATGCTCTGTTGGTATTGTCTATTCATTTCTGTTATCCTAAACTTGACTGTAAGCTTGAGAGCAAAAACCAGTGCTAGCATACAGCATAGGACTGGCCCAGAATCTGTGCTTAGTCATTGTGTGCCAGATGGAAGTACTGCTAAAAAACAACAGTGCTTTATGTAAACCAGACCTTTATTGAAGCCAACATTTCTGATTACAAATCACTGGTCTGGGTCCTTGAAATTATCACTGGACTTTAGCCATAATAACTTTATACTAGAAATAAGCAAATACTTGACAATATTAAGGGCTTTGCAGCTAACTTAAGCCTGGCATGTTATGGTGGGCATGGGGAAAAGAAAGAATTTTCCATCTTTTCACATGAGGAAAGCGAATAACTTGAAAATTTTAGAAAATAGAACATCCCTAAAATATCTGCCTTATTAGAATAATATAAGCCCTAGGAGTATCTAAAAAATAGTTTGTGTATCAGGAAACCAATTTTAAAGAATAAAGAAGCAAAGTAGTCTTTAAATCAACAAATAGTTCAGATTCTTGTGGCAGGGGAATTAGTATATGTGCTGCAACTCTAGAACAGGCATAAGTAAGTGTTACTTTGCAAATAAAGATGTATTGGAATGCAGCCATTCTGCTTGCTTAAGTATAGGCTTTGAGCATTTTGATACTACAATAGCAGGGTTGAGTAGGCCCAGCAGAGGGAGGCACATATGGCTTAGAAATCTTAAAATTCAGTTTGCTTTCTCTTTCTGCAGGCTCAACCAACTTGAGATCAAAACTATTTGAAAAAGAGGGCCAGCCAAATAGCTCAGCAGACTAAAGTGCTTGCTTAGGCAACATATAGCAGCCAGGGTTCAGATCCCCAGTGTACTATGCCGGCCCCACCCCGGGGAGTGATGAGACAGTGATTGAGACTGGGCATGGTGGTGCACTCCTGTAATTCCAGCACTTGGGAGGCTGAAAACAAGAGGATCTCTATGAGTTTGACCTATGTAGTGAGACCCTGTAGATCCTGTATTAATACAGTTTTAAAAATTATAATATTTGAAAAATATTTCATCTGTACTGACAAAATATCCCCTCAATAACATAGCATAACAATTACTTACATAACATTTTCATGGTATTATGTATTATAAGCAATCTAGAGATGGTTCAAAACATACAGACGGATGTTCAGAGGTTATATCATTTTATAAAAGGGATTTGCACTTCCAAATCTTAGTACTTGAGGGGCAGTGTCCTACACCCATTTCCTGCCAAACAGATGGCATTTAGTATTGGCACTGTACAGTAGCTGATCTTGAGGCTTGCAAACAAGTAGAACTGCTTGCACTGACACAGGATTCATTAGGGAGCTCTGCAATGTGCGGGGCACAGGGCTGACACATAGGTAACCCAGACATATGTGACCTGCGATTGATACAGTGGTCAGGACTGATAAGCGGACACAAAATAAAGCTCCAGCCCTGCTACAGAAAGCAAGAACTCAGATACTTTTGACATTTGGAATCTTCTGGGCAAAAACCAAGTAAGGTGAAAAATTACATGTTGGTGAAAGTTGCTGCTTTCTCTAAAGAGGTTCATCCTTAGGGAATGTTTCTATCACCTTGATTTCTCTCCCTGAAAAGTATGCAGAACCAAGCTCTATCTGTGGTTAGTCAGTACTTCATTCAAGGTCCCCCAGGAGATGCAGTGGAGTTTTAAGAAATTTTGGGTGTGTGTGGTTTGCTTTCACTTGGAGACTATTCTAAAGGCAAGTAGAAAGGCTCATTTTGTCTGCTGGAAGGAGCAAAATTCATGCATGGCCAGCAAGCAGGATACATCAGTCCCCTTACTGTGGGGAAGGAACTCAAATTAGCAAAAGAAAATGAGTTTTTGAGAATATCACAGAGGCAGGATATTGATTCTCTCTCTTCTTTCATGAATGTAAACTCTATAAGGGGAGACATTTTTATCTATTATAGTGAATGATTCAGTGATATAAAGGACCATGTCTGGGACATAATAAATAACATTGTTAATAATAACCTCAAGAAAATCCAATACTGTTTTAGATCAATTTATATTTGCAGCAATCACAACATATTTATCTCTCAAAATGGCCATACATGTGAAGAAGAGACAAATAATGCTTGTCTATATTTATCCACATGCATTTATTCCATATATCTTCTAAATAGTGTATCAAATACCTATAGTAAGGATGAACCCTTCAGAGCCCATGGCCTGAAGATTTAAAGTTATAGGCCAACCTAACCAAGGAAACTGGTTTATGAACACATTCTACAGTAGTCAAGGATCTTAAGCTAATTAGTATCTAACAAAGGCCAAAGACTGGTGTCTTCTGAATCTCACATCCCAGTGCTATTATTATAGTGGTCAGTGATGAGGTATCTCCATAGACTTCCTAAAGGTTGTCTCTTAGCAACCCGACACAAGCTCCTGTGGTAGGCTTGAATCTGAACAAGGCCTTGCCACGACCTTACCTCATCTCCAATGGAAGACTGGAGGGCAGTCAGGACATTTCAGGTGCAGGACTAGCTTCACAGGGTATAACTTTTGCAGCCTCTCAGAATCCCATGGTGAAAGACTGTGCCTGATTTAGCATCCTGCTGTCGTCTACTTAAAACATTTAATTTTCATAAAATGAACATTTTACCCCAGGGCCTGCAAAGTGTGTAACTGGTACTATGTGTTCAAGATGATTTCAGTCTAACTTCATTTTATTTCTAGTTTATTTCTAGGCAGAATAGGTAAAGACACAGCCTACATTGTGCTCTTTACCTCTGATAGACCAACAGCTCTGGGCTGAGGGCTCTAGGAAACTCAGTGCAAACAAAAAGAGGTCCTTGCTCTGAGAGTTAAGCCCTAGGGCCCTGCTATGGCTCACCTGGCACTGCTTGCCTTAGGCCTTGTGCCTCAGCGTCACCCTGCCTGTAGTGAGCCTGCAGGCATCTACATGCCTGCAGCCCACCTGCTGCTCTCCTACTTTGGCCCTGGGTCTGGCCTCCCTTGGCAATGGATTTTCATCAGCCAGATCTAGTGGTACACAGAAACCTGCCCTAGGGACATGTTCATAGTTTTTTTTTTTTTTTTTTTTTTTTTTTTTTTTTTTTTTTTTTTTTTTTTTTTTTTTTTTTTTTTTTTTTTTTTTTTTTTTTTTTTTTTTTTTTTTAATGTTCTTTATTTGTTCAGTCTGTGTTGAATGAGAATTATATTTCCCCTCTCTCTGTAAGACTTGGCATGGTTGGCTGGTGCCTGCTCTGCTGTGTAAATGAAATCTGATATAAGGCTGAATTGTCAATAGCAGGAAACATTTTATAGGCAGAGCAAAAGCACAGATGGCATTGTGCTCACATCCACTGTGGGTGTGTCGCAGGTAGAGGGAAGTTGGAAAAGCCTGGCTCTCAT
The DNA here is from genome assembly GCA_004027025.1 of Myocastor coypus. Lineage (NCBI taxonomy): Eukaryota > Metazoa > Chordata > Mammalia > Rodentia > Myocastoridae > Myocastor > Myocastor coypus. The sequence goes on along the minus strand of PVJA010033641.1, from coordinate 13,837 downwards.
CCTCATTTCCCGGATGACCTTAAGCAACACTTCTGAGCCTCAGTTTTCTCACCTGTGAAACAGAACTCATAAGGCTAGCTCTGTCTCGTGTGGCTTTTGAGGGGCATCAGGGAATTAATGTGTCCAAATCTGTTTTGGAAGCCATAAAATGCAAGCTAGTATTTGACACTGTTCAGCTTTTAGAAGGAGGTGTTCTCTGCTATGCATCTGTTCTGAGTTGCCAGCTGCCATCTGCCCAAGTTAGACACATACTGCATGAAGTCACATCATATGAATAAGGATTTATTGAGGAAAGGAAGGAGCTGGCAAAGTCAGGTTAGGCAGACTAGAGAAGAGAGGAAGACCTGCAGAGGCTGATGTGCCCTATGGGATTGATTTGCGTTCCGGGGAGGGACAGGTCCCCACCCCAGCCCCACCTGTCCTTCTCCTGTTTCAATAGGGCAAGTGTGTCTGCAGCTTTATTAGTAGGGAGATAATGAATGAATGTACTTTGGCACCAGCAAGCCTGCCTGTGCATGATAGGCGTCTGCAGGAATTCTATGAAAATAAAGCTCCTAGCCCTTGGGAACTTTGGGACCTAAAAAATGGTTCTCTGGGGGAGGATGTCATGCATCCCATGAGAAGAAAAGGCTGAACACATCCTTCCAACTGCGAGTTAGGAGCCTGACATCCGTAGTTCCCCAACCTGATAATCTGACTGAGCAGCGAGGGTCACTTCAGACAGTCCTTACACTGCAGGAGAATGTTTACATTTGAGACACAGAGACCATCACTGACCACAGCGTTGAAACCTAACTAGGCCATGACTTGATGGTTGCTTTAGATTCAATGAAGATTTTACTCACATTAAGTCTAAATCCTCTATTAATGAACTATTATAAGAGGATTCTGTTTTTAAAGATTCATAGGTTTCTTTGCTTAAAATGCAACCAGGGTCAATTTCTCTGTGAGCTTTGTACCTGATTTTCCATAATCAGAGTTGAAACACTGTTCATCCTTATTCATTCTTTTTTAAAGTCATCCCTGTCTTCCCAGCATGGTGTCTTCTTCTCCTCCCTAGCTTCAGATATCATCCTATATAAGTGCCGCAGCAGGTGCAGAATGCAGGTATAGGGGCAGGAGAAGGAGAAACCACAGGAGAGGATTATTGTAGTATAGATTTTGGGCAAAATATTTTAAGACATTAGTAATGATGCAATTAATTTTCTCAAGGACAAGGTTCTGGTTTGAACTGTAGTGTTAAAGATAGTATTTTAGGACAAAGAAAAAGAAGGATAAATTAGATAGAGGTGTGAGATTTCAGAATGGACAGAGTATGTAAAGTGCTACAGCAATGTGACACAGAGTAGATGGTCCATAAACATCAGTAGTACTAGTAGTTATTATATAGTCAAGGAATTTCAAACATATGCTGTGGGTAAAACATAGGAAGGAAAGGTATGGAAACAATACTGAAAAATGTGGCTTGAGATCATTGTAGATGTGTGTTAGCTTGCTTGCGTGCATGCGTGTGTGACTGCGTTCGTATGTGCGTGCGTGCGTGTGTGTGTGTGTGTATGTGTGTGTGTGTGTGTGTGTGTGTGTGTGTGTGTGTGACCTTGGGTAGCGTGTTGTAGAAGTTAGTTTTGTTTGTTTGTTTTTTTGTTTGTTTCCCTTTTTTGAGACAAGTTCTCACTATGCAGTTCAGGCTGGCCTTGAGCTCACTTTTGTAGCCCAAGCTGGTCTCGAACTCACACTGATCCTCCTGCCTCAGCCTCCCAAGTACTGGGATTACAGGCATGTGTTACTACACCTGGCTAGAAGTTAGGTTTTTTATTTGCATTATATTTTAGCCAAATAATCATCAATATCCTAGTAAGCATGTGCTTGGTTAGGTTGTAATAACAAATATTCTCCAAACATCAGGGTCTTAAAGTATAAAAAGTGATTTCTAATTTATGTTCTGTGCATGTTACAAGATGTCTATGCTGTTTGTACAGAACTGTCCTCTCTTTATGGGCCGTTCCCCATGTGACACGCAACACTAGTTCATCTCATTAGCCAAAGTAAGTCATGAGACCACACCTAGCTTTAAAAGTCCAGGGAAGAAATGGTAGCTTTGTGACTCCATGCATTTGTTGAAACTCATGAAACTGTACAACTAAAATGAGTGAATTTTATTGACTCTAAATTATACATTCAGAATTCACAACTTGGACTTTAGAAAAAAATCAAACTGTTTTTATGGAGCTATGTTTTAAAGATGACTGAAATTCACAAATTAAGTAGCCACTTCAAATATCATTTGATTGTTAAAAATTTATTTTCTGGGGCCGGCCTGCTAACTCAGTGGACTGAAGTGCCTGCTTAGGCAGAGCACAGCTGCCAGGTCACTCTCCTGCCTGCTGTGCAGACCCCAACCTCAGGGTCCCCTGAGACTTGATGGAGACTGGGCATGGTGGAGCATGCCTATAATCCCGGGACCTGGGAGACTGAAGACAGGAAAATCACTGTGAATCCAATCTACATAGTGAGACCCTGTAGAACCCGTAGACCCTGTCCTAAATATAGAAAAAGAAAATTAATTTTCTGGATCCTCAAAGATGAGTTATGGCCTGTGCTGTGTTGCCAGTAATGTTTTCCTTCCAGGGAAAAGGGGATCCTCATACGCTTTATTTGTCTATTTCCACTGTGTTAATCCTGCCTCCGTGGCAGATTCCAGGCCACACATGTGATACCCTTGAGTTGAGCTAGGAAGAGATGCATGCCTGAGAAGCCAACCTAGCACCAGCTGGAAGAGCACCATAGTTGACTTTACACTAAACTGCAAGGTCATGAGCATCCTCAGGATCTTCCAAGATTGCGCAAATCCCCTGTTGGTTGGTAATGTGGGATTAGTGCCATATAAATTTGTGCGAAATGTTCTAGGAGGACTAGACCATAGTTTATTGGCAGAGCATTTTCCCTGATGCTTAAGGTCCTGATTCAGATCCCAGCATGAGGAAAAAAGCTCTGAGAGCATAGTGATGAAGCAATTAATATTATCAGGTAAATTTAAATTTGCTAATTTTCATTACTGATTTAATAGTGGTATACATATCAGATACATACCCATACCATAGCTTTGGAAAGGAACCCAATAGAATCCTTAAATTTAATAAATGTAATGGTAGAAAGGGCCTTAGATATTAGCTAGATGCTTTACAATCAAGGAGAGCTAGATATGTAACAGACATGCCCAAAGGAATTGCCCAGACACATTCAACAGTTACTCACCCTCAGATGGAAGATTGGGACCAGAACTCGGGTTACCTCACTTCTCGCTTAATTTCTGTGTGTGGCTTTCCCCACCACAACAAGAACTGTCGGGTTCCATGTTTCTGAGTGTGTACTGTTGCCGCCATCCCTCTTCCAGATATCCACCTTACAAGTGTTAGTTTTCTCAGATCAAAACATTCAGTTTGGCTGGGCATGATAGTGCACTCAGGAGGCTGCAGTAGCAGGATCACCATGAATTTGAGGCCAGCCTGGACTACATAGATGAGTTCAAGGACAGCCTAAGCTACATAGCCAAATGCTGTCTCAAACGAACAAACAAACAAAAATATTCAACTAAGCCAGGCCTGTAGTGAGGGGTATGTGCCAGAGGCTGGGGGAGAGATGGGGACTGGGTACTCTTTGGTAGCTACTGGCCTCAGACGAGGCCTTTTGTCATGGAGATGAAGAGGATGGCCTGACACCTTCCAAGGACTGTGCGTTACCCCAGCCCACCTTTCCAGGGGCTCCTTGGCCTGCAGTGCTCTGTCTTCACCTGCCTCCCCCATGTACCCTGCATTAAGAACAGCGGCAGCCATTAAGCACATCCACTAAACACTGCCACATCTCTGCCAAACTTTAGGGGCTGAGAAATGTCCTTGGGAGGAACCTGTTCTGAGGTCTGAGGGCAGAGTCAAAACATAATAATAATAATAATAATAATAATAATAATAATAATAATTTTATCATCATTATTGTTTGTAACACTCTGCTCATTCAGTTTTAAAGGCTTCTTTCTTTTCTTCCTCAGTCTAATAAATTCTTGTCCTTCCTTCAAGACCTGTCTCGATGTCACTTCTTTGAAGATTCTTTCTGACCTTGACCTTACAGTACCTCCCACTGGCCTCTCAGAGTTTATTGCTTCTTCTATCTCGTTCCCAGAATGCTTTGAACCTACCTTTCCTGCTCCCAAAGCACAGAGTATTTCGTGCATATTTGTTCAGATGTCTATCTTATCTACTGAGGCAAATATTTGCTCCTTGAAGTCAAGGCCCATGTGTTAGTCATGTTTAGCTTCCTGTATACACCTTACTGCCTGACCTGGTTCATGGAGCTAGTGAAAGGGAGAAACAGCATGATACCGAGTCAGAAAGAGACCCCTGGAGATGAACAGCAAGGTCTCCAGGAAAAGTGGAATGGCCCTGATCCTGCTGGCACCTTGACTTGCCAAAGGACTGTATCAACCCCCAGGTTATACTCTCAAGTTCAGTATGTATTCACATGGATGTTACCAAGGCCTGTTTGCTTCAAATGCACTTTGCTGCTTCCTTCTCCTGTCATTTTAATTTCTAGATGTGCAGCATGCCCAGAAATCATTGGCCCCTTGTTGCCAGCCTTCTGCCTTCTGTGTGATGTTCTGACCCAGGTGACCTGCAGAAGACTTTTGAGAGGCATTGGCCCTGGTCCATGGTTCCAGGAATGCAGATATTGGGAGGATGGCGTGCAGACTAAAGCCCCACACTGCTCCCCACATGGGCTGTAGCGGGAGCTCCACAGTCTGTCTGCCTCTCCAAAGGCACCAAGGTGCCTCTAGCCTCAGCATCTTTCACCTCCCTCCATCACTTCCCCCAAAACTTCCGCCTCACTCAGGGCCCAGTCACACACAAGCAGCCTGGGAGGCCCATCTTCCAGGGTGTCTGATAGACCTCGTTGGTCTACTACTTGGTTATTCTGGGTGGTAGAACAGCCATTCCGGTTCTCGGCACCATCCGTGTCCTGAATTCCAAACGCAGAACAGCAAGCCTGGACCTGGAAACCTCCAGAAAAATGCAGTGACAGAGACCAAGGCCTCTGGCACACTAGATCCTTGCTGACCTCAGGCCCTCAACGCTGCTAGCTTGTGTGGCCTAGGCAGTAACATCACTGGGTGCTTGGATCAGCCACACACACCAAGGCTGTTCCGCATGTTGTGCACCAGCCTGCTTCCTCCCAGCTGCAAAATAACCTCCCGTGAAAAGGCCTGCTCTTGCCGTGTCACCCATGCTCCATCTTCTCTGCAAGCCCCATTGCTTCCTGGTTCTCAGAATTCAGCTCCACAGCTGCTGTCACACTCACTCATGTAAGAATGTCTGTTTTCCAGAAAAAGATCACTTTCTAGCCCTACCCATTCTGTTACTATAATTATACCCACACAGGGTCTAATTGATTGTAATCTCACCCGGAGGTTGCTCCAGGTTACAACACTGAGCCTCCAGCCTTGGAGAACTCGCTATCTTTATTTGGCATTTAAATGAGTATCTGGTGGGAAACGTAGGAAGTAATTAGGAGAAACCCAGTGTGGTGAGGGGGCAAGTTCTGAAGCACTCAGATCTCTTCAAGCTCAGTTCTAATTCAAAGCTAGGATGGTGAGCTGGCTTCCTGGAGCAAAATGCCCTGGCTGGCTGGCACTGAGGAATCCTACAGCTTCCCTGACAGGCCTATGGCTCAGCGTGGGCACAGTCTCAGCGCATGCTTGCCCGCAGCTCTGCAGCCTTTGTTACACGTTAGCAAATCTTCTTGAGGCCTCGCACTTGCTTTAGTTGAAGTATGTGCATGATGGCAATAATGCTACAATTTCAGTTGCACTTTTTTTTCTCTAACAATTTTAGTATTTGTTTTATCTTTGGGAGTCCATGTCCCCCTTATACATTACAAAAAGTGGTGGCTTTTTGTTTGTCATTTCGGCTTCATTTCCAACTGTTCTCCCGGAATGCAGAATCGACAGGATGTTTGCACAGGCTATGGCTGGAGGTGTGCATTGCATAACTACAGCACAGGCCTCTCTTTTTAGGTGGCATAAATTGTAAATCTAGTGGAATATGCTGATGTTATTCGAATCTGTAAACTATGAAGCAAGTTATGCAACTAGACAATTGGTTTCCTAAAGGTATAACCTAATAGCTATGTAATAAGCCTGTACAAGCACACAATCAGGTAAATATAAACATGGATCACAAGTGAATGCTGCAGAATGCTGGTGTTCACTGCCCCACTCTGTCCTAAATAGCTCCTCTGTTATATTATATTATCATCTCAGTGGCTCTTCTCTCATTGCTGGGACAAATACTCAACACCCAAAATGAAGGAAAGAGAGGTTATTATTTAGCTCACAGTTACTGGAGGTTTCAGTCCATGCTCAGCTGGCTCCAAGGCAGAGTAGCACATGGCAGAGGGCAGCCGTTCATGGCAGCAGTAAGGAGTAGAGGGCAAAGAGAGGAGCACCAACAATGGCTACAGAGAGCAAGTCTGTGTCCCTTAAGTTGCTTTCAGGCTACCTGCCCCAGGCTGGGTGTACCACTCACATCCATAATGCCAGCAGTACTAAGACACAAAATCCCAGTGGATCATGAATTAATCTCAAACTATAGAAGTCCCTGCCCCTGGACAGAATGAGACTTTGGGGGAACACTAGACACAAGCCATACTGTACTCTACTCTACTCCATTATCTACGTGCTATTCTGACTCTTGGGGCATCTGCAGTCCTCGCCCAGCAGTTAGCATTTGCTGGACATCCGAGATGGAAAGCAGTCCCAGTAAAACCTTCAGGTTGGAAGGAAACGAAGACACCTGACCACTTGGCCAACACCATAGCCATGAGGACAAGCGCACGTGTAATACGCAGGAGATTTTTCAATCAAATCAAAGCATTTATCAGATGCCCCCGTCAAGCTTCTCAGTGTCCCACACCACTTGCGATGTGAAAGATGATGCTTTCAGTCTGGCGAACGCCCTGAAAGAGAGAAGCCATTTGGCCATAGCTTTGCCTTCTCATCCGCAGAGCTCTTTTCATATTGATCCTATTGGATGACCAATATCAGCATTCGGGAACGGACAGATGTAATGCCCAGGTGAAATTCAACCCGTGAAGGAGACTGCTGCCTTGATCCACACAGTGACTCTTTCACCAAGTCTCTCTGTTTTTGCATTAAGTTACACTCAACTAGGAGGGGTCCGTTTCTGGTTCCCTTTCATGTAGTTTCAGGTTTTCTCAGGAATCTCTGGTGCTCTATCCCAGAGTGGGGCACCTGGCCAGGAGCATGGAGGGCCAGGAGTCAGGCTCCACTTTCCAGTAGCCACAAAAGGCTGAGCTGCACATGGACCAGAGTCTCCTCGCTGTCCCATGCCTCACCCCCACCCCCGCTTTTGTTTTCTATGTCTTTTGGAATGTGTCTTTTTCCACTGAAGTGGGGTGCAGTCCCAGAGAAACCAGAGCAAGGCCATGCCAACTCATCCTTTGAAACTTTCCCAGCTCACTGTCCCTCCCCCATTCATGAGGTGAACCCCCCCCCCAAACCACAGAGTCCTCAGTGGCCACAGCACCCCATCTGCACCAGTGAACAGTGAGGAAAACAAAGAATCTCCTTCTGAGGTCAATCAGCAATTCCAGGCGTCAACCCAGCCCCACAGAACAGCATGCCCTGCGGGGACAGCCATGTGCACTTAAGCCAGGCAGGACATCAGTATTCATGTGGTAGGTAGGGTTCAGGTCTCCTCTCCTTCCCTCCCTGCTGGATGTACAGCAGACCCACAAGTGGGAGTGGGAGAAGCTTCTAGAACTTTGTGCACTCCAACTCTAGAAACCTGGTAGCCAGTTATGCAGCAGGGAGAAGAGGCAGAGCAGAAGGGAAGTCACCAACACAGAAGACACTGAGCAAGTCACACACCCTCCTGCCTCCTCCCTGCCACCAAGCCAAGCCAGGAACAGCTGCCCCTTTTCCAAGCCAGCATCCACAGCCTTGCCATGACCCTTAGTGTTCTACTGAAGCGAATTTAGCTAAGCACACTCACACTGGAACTACCTGAGTATCTTCAAAGTAATACTAATACCTGCCTTCCTCAGGCTGACCTTTTGGTTTAACTGATCTGAAGTCCTAGGCAGATAACTGTCAAGCTCGATGGGTGATTCAGTGGTTTGGAAACCACTGCATTACTGGCCAGGAAATTCACAGGGCTTGTGCCTACTGCCCTCAGAAGATCCCAGCAATAGGCCTCACTTCCTAGGGGAAACTGCATCATCTTAGGGCCATATTGAAATCAATCTCATGTTTATTGAACACCTACTATGTGCTAATCCCTGTGCTTGGGCCTTTCTGTGTAGAATCTGGCATTCTTGGAGTACCATTCCACAGGCAAAACAGTGTCTTCTAACTAGAGAGCTATCTGATCCTAACCTTGTATGACTACCTGTTTTCAAGATCATCTTCAGAAAAGGGATGTTTCATAAGTTTTGAGAGACGATGGTTTGGAAAAGCAAGTAATAACTAGGGGAATGTAAGAAGAGGCTGGATCTGAAGGCCTCATCCTATCCTAGTTGAACTAAAACGATGTACAAGTGCTAACCACAAATACAATGTGTGTTTAAATTTTTAAAAAACCACTACAGTGAAAAGCACAGCTATGATCCACCCCCAAATGCTTCCCTTTCCTTGAACACACTTACCCCATCATTCTATTTTCCTCCTAAAGCAGTTCTGATTTCCAGTCTCCTGTCTCTACTAGGTGTGATAAAAAAAAAAAAAAAAAAAAAAAAAAAAAAATTACAGTCAGTGCTGTTGCCGAGTGCCATCCAAAGGAGAAACAGGCTCATAAAAACATTGGTGGCTCCTTCAGCCACCGTCATCACTCGGTCTAGCATTGCACCATGTGACCTCCAAAGTCAAAGCAACTATGACAGGTCAAAGGTTTTGAATTGACTAACACCATCGAGGTAACCATGACAGTGCAATTAAGGGCACTCATGTAAAGCACTTCCAGACGTGCTTCAGAAAGTAGCAAGAGCAGGGGGCTGGGTTCTGTCGAGTGAGGGCAGGGTGTGGCAATGTGTCTTTCACTGTCATAAAATTTTGAACATGTAAATGTTCACAGTGGCTCTTAATCACACCTCATAGACAAACTCGAGGTGCTTACTAGACGTATGATCGTATATAACATATACTAGTTCAAGAGCTATTCTTTTTTTGAGTAGTGCCAAATTCCTATAAAGACACGGGCTTATGAGCTAATCTAATCTTCTCAAAAGCTACTTCTGCTCTTCATTAGCTATGAGATTTAGCAAATTATTTATCCTCCTGAGCCTGTTTCCCTTTCTCCAGCATCAACTCCACAGGTTTGTGTTAAGGACAGAATGAAATAAAGCACAATATCTTATAGTCATTGTGACGTTCTTCTCTCTAGTGCTGATGGTCAAACCCAGGGCCTGGCACAGGCGAGGTGACTGTTCTACCTCTGAGCTGCATACACAGCCCCATTGTGATCTTTTGACATCATCTTCATCATCATCATCCTCATCATCATCATCATCATCATCATCATCATCATCTTAGTTCCTTTTCTTATTGTCGATAAAAAATACCAGACACCTCAAGTTGGAGGAGGAAAGGGTTATTTAGCGCACAGTTTATAGAGGTTTCAGGTTACACTAGGCTGGCTGCAAGACAGTTTAAGACAGTTCAAGGTGGCAGAAGGAAACAAAGGAACCGGAGACCACCCTAGGTCTTTATGTCCCTTCTATCTCATCTGGGCTACTTAGGGTGGGTAACACTAGCACCCTTAATCCTAGCGTCCTTGGTCCCCTTTGCACTATGAATCAATTCCAGCATCACACACACTACATCTACCACCTCTGAAAAGGCCCCACCTGTGACCACCTGAGGCTTTGCAGTGACAGCTAAGCACAAGCCCTAACAATCCTAACAATCGTTACCTTAGCACACACAGCCCAGGGCAAGAGGGTAAATGTTGAAAATGATTGTCAGCTTCTGGGCCTTATGAGCAGACACAGGTGTGCCCAGCCCAAGATCCTGTCTGTCCCCCCTTCGACCCCCACATTTTAGATTTTGTCTAGTTAGTCTCAGTGATCCCATCTTGTGTAGCTACATTGACAACTGTTACCTCAGCAGTGTGTCTGGTGCAGGCAGCACTGGAAATACCAACTCTGATGAGAAGGTCTGAAAACCATCCAGTTTTCAAAACACTTTTCTCTCCTCCTTTGAATATTTAGGCCTCTGGGTGATAATGCCATGCTCAGGAGAGGCGATCTGCATTTTCAGTGTCACAGTTTGATTTTTTTTGTTGTTGTTGTTCAAGGTCAATAATGACCTTAACTTCAGAACTTTTATTAGGTCATTGATATTTCTGATTGCAAAGCCTTTCCAGGCTCACTTCTTTAGTTGGGGTTACTTTCTGATCTCAGAGGGAAACAAATGCCTGCTGGCGGCAGAGACAGATCCTCTCATGGCCATGTAGACATGTTGAAGCGAAGGAACTCTGGGTTGAGATTAAGACACCATTTTGCTTCCTACTTGTTTGGGGATGTTGAACAAACTACCCCACAGCTCCAGCCCTTGACTTCTCTATCTCTAAAATGAGAAAGTTGGCTGAGTGGCTTCTTGCCAGAAACTATGATTGATCTCATCCTCTGGTGGTATGCTGGTGAATAGATGATTGTAACTTGACTCTGTTCTCATGTAAGGTATCTTTGATCACGTGCCTCCTTCTCTATTTCTGGCCAAAGTAATACATTGTGAGGAATGTACATATGTTAAGTAGTCTATTACACATATATTCTTCAGGAATCAGCCCTTAGTTAACTTGTTTATTCTTTTACGCATCCAGGAATATTTATGGAATGCTACATAGCCAAGCGGTGAGCCACAGTCAGGGATATAGTGATATACAAGACAGATGCAGCCATATAGCACTTAGGGGCAACTGGAAGCAAAAGGAAGACAATTGCACACAGCCGATCCTATGCTGAGACAGAGGCAAGGCAGACGTTTCTGGAGAAGGTGAAGGAGACCCAGGAGAAAGGAAAGGGATGACGTGCAAGGTGGGCCAATGAGGAGGATGTCAGATAAGCAGGAATGTCTTTCATAGAGTTCTAAATACACAGCAGTGGCCTCAATTCACTAGGGCTTCATACATTAGTGGATACAAATTGAAAACTGAGCCAGAGAGTTGGTTTGTTTTCAAGCAATAAAGATTAATATTCTCTGGAAATGCCAAGTGTAGAGATTAGCGTGCTGGCAACATGGTGGCAAGAAAAGTTGACCCTCTTTTCCTGAGTGCAGTGCTCATCTTGGGTTACCCGAATTCTGAGAGGGGAACCCTCAAGATTGCCAGGCCCAGGGACAAAGGAGCCGTTTTAACAGTGGCAATGGAACTGTGTTAGGAAAGGAAGGCAGAGGGTCAAGCACAGAGGAACAGCTTGAGCCAAGCGCATGCGCATACGCATGCGCAACCCACTGATCCACCTCGAGACCCCGCCCAACCCACCTTCTTCTGAAGACTTCAGCTGTCAGCCTCAGTCCTTTTGCCAGGAGAAGGGGAGCAGTTTCCTGTGAGTTTGGGTTTTTAAAGATATATTGTGTCTGACCAAAGGAATCCTGTGAGCTACTCTTTCTCAGATCTATCAAGCAGCTTTAGAAAGGAAGGTGGCTGGATGACAAGACCTTGGGATGACTGGATGCTCAGAGACCATGGGACTCGCTGGCCATAGGGAGCTGGGGTGAGGTCACAGTGTGGAACCCCAGATTCATGTAACGCCATAGGCTCTGTTCAGCATGACATAACAACTCAGAAGAACCTATGAGAGCCAGAGGTACATCCAAGTTCTGTGAATGTGCACACATGGGCCTGGGCACCAGAGATGGTGCATCCTACCCGTGCTGCCTGGAACTGATATGCCTGAGGGGGGCAGGATGCTGTGCTTACCTCCTCATCTGCTGGCCCCAGGTGAACCTCCTTGTATGAAGTACAGAATGGGGACAACCATCTCTACTCCCTGCAGTCATCCAGGGCCAATTGGCAGAGCCAGTACCACTCTTGTAAGGTGTGCTTTGCTTGGGATACTGGAAACTATTAGCTATGCTGTGTAATAAGCATGGACTCACCATTGTCTTGGAAACAATGTGCATTGTCTGTTTTAATCAGTGCAATAATCCAGAAGTATTAAGTTTACCAAACAATGGTACTGCTAAATATTCCTCGGTTTTATATAGGCCCAGATAAGTCTGGAGAATGATAGCAGTTCTAAACAGTGATGGAAATAGTGATATTCCAGAAAAATAAAGATATAGTATATAGAGATATATGTATAATGTTAGAATACATAATAATATATAATATGGAATAGAGAGATAAAAGAGAAATTTTCTAATCTTAATCATGTGTTAGCTGAGAGTAATTCCATATTTTAGGGAACACAAATGTGAAGTTTGAGTAAATGGTATAGATGAGCACAAAGTACAGTGTCCTCTGAGTGGCCTAAGATGCCTTTGGGACAGGCATGGTGCAATCCCAGCACTCAGCAGACTGAGGCAGGAGGATGGCCACAAGCCATGACTAACCCCTGGACTACATAGTGAGTCCCTGGCTCAAAAAGCCAAAAAAAAAAAAAAAAAAAAGCATTTGGAAATAGGCACAATCTAAGCCATCATGTGAAACTGTATGACTTATCTTGGAAGATACTACTCATGCTATACCTAAAATGGTAGGTGGCCCGTGAAAGTAGCTATGCTTTGTGCTTAGAAATGTGTCATCTACTCCAAAACTCTCCCAAGAAAGTGAGTGACAGGAGCAAGGACCCCATCTACTTGCAACACGAGTCACATGTGTAAGGTAGGAAACTGATGAGGATGTGGACCACCCAAGATATTCCCAGGATGCCCTGCAGCTGTGAGCCACCTTCTCCTGGAGGGTAAGGGGCCCTCACCCAAGGCCAAGACCTAAGCTACCAGCCAAGATGATGCACCCATAGCTCATAGACTGGTCCTTACCTTTCATTCAGTTTTTCTAAAATTGCATTTTAAAACACTTCCTTCTCATCTGTTCTTCTGAAATCATAAAAACATTTCATGACACGAACTGCTTCTTGAGCATTTGTACATCTTTGCTTCAACTACTTGCTCCACTAAATCCTCTGAAGAATTGTTGTTAATAATTAAAATACTTCCAGATCTTCTTAGCTCTCTAGTGATTTCAAGCAAATTAAAACGACTATGTTCAGGAATTGTGGCTGGTCAGAATTGAATGTTTACATCACGTGAAGTAAATAGTCTTAAACTCGACACTTTTCCTAGGCTGATACTTACTTTGAAAACATCACCTGTGTAAAGCTGAAAGTTTATTAACTAAATTACATATGCATATACATACTTGAATGGAGGCCAGGTATAGGTCTGAGTCATATTCAACTGAGGTAGAGGCCAAATGCCTTGACACAATGTCACCCACGTAGAAAGAAGTTTTGAAGTTGGAATTTTAGCCTAGACAGGCTGGTTCTAGAGTCTTCACCATTAACAAACTCTAGCAAGCAATATTCACTGTTTTTAGAGTTCAGTTTCCTCGTCTTTGCCCATGCACTTAATAAGCACACCGAATTTTATCTGAGTTAGCCAACCATGCCATGTTAACCTTCTTACATTATTCTTCAGATGATTAGAAATCTTTTGCTATGGATAAAAATGTTTAATGGATCTATGAGTATAAAAAATATTGTGCTTTAAAATGTTTGAGTTGGGCCAGCCTGATAGCTCAGCGGCATAAGTGCCTGCCTTGCAAGC
>PVJA010033640.1:0-23146 GCA_004027025.1 Myocastor coypus | reverse complement strand
TTTTTTTTTTTTTTTTTTTTAGACAGTATCTCACCGTGCATTTTGGGTTGGCCTTGCGCTCACTTTTGTAGCATTTATAGTGGTCTCAATCTCACAGAGATCCTTCTGGCTCAATCCCCCAAGGGCTGGGATTACAGGTGTACGCCACCATGCCGGATGCTGGGGTCATGTGGTGAGCACCGGCATCCAGGGCTGAGATGGCACACCTGGGCATCTGTGGATGAGACCACTCTGAGGATTGAACTCGGGTCCTTGTGCTTGCCAGGCTGGTGCTTATGCCTCTGAGCTATCTCTCCTGCCTCTCAGATGTCTGTTTTTGCTTGCGCTGGCCTGCCTGGCTGGAATGCCGTCTTTTTGAAACAGTGTCTCGCTATGCAGTTCAGCCTGGCCTTGAGATCACTTTTGTAGCCCAGGCTATTTTCCAATTCACACTAAGCCTCCCGCCTCAGCCTCCCGAGTGCTGGGATTACAGGCGTGCGCCACCACGCCCAGCCGGAATGCCTGGTCCTCTTTCCAGTGTTCTGCCCATTCTGACACCTTCTTAGAAATGTCCTGAAATAGCTCTGCCTCCAGGATGGGAGTGCCACTTCCCTGCCTGTACTTTACAAAGGGACCAATCTGCTTGCTGCAGATTAGCAGCCCGGGGCCATTAGAGTGGCTGAGGCAGGAAGATTGCTAGCTTAAGCTGCCCAGTGTGGGTGAATTGTGACTTGGTGAAACTCTATCCAAAATTTAAAAAAAAAAAAAATTTTTAAGGAGATAGAGCTTAGTTCAAAGGCCTTGGGTTCAATCCTCAGTACTACAAAAATGAAAAAACAAAAACACAGACCACATCCCCCACTGTTAAGTTGTTTTCAATCTTTTCCCCATTATAAATGGCACTAAATGTATCTGGGTGAAAAGCTATAATTACTCCACACAGAACGATTTCCTTGGAACAGCTTTCCAAGGCAGAGCTGTCACAGAGAAGCATGTCTTACATTAGATGCTTTGCCACAAATCCCTTTTCAAACAGGTAGGGACACCTGCTCTGTAAGCAAATCCACAATCGCTTTCAAAATGAGGCTCCCTCTGGGTCCCCCCTCCCACGCACCCCACCCCTGCACCCGCACCCGCAGCCCCCTCCCCTCCCTGCCGCCCCCAAGGGAGGGGAGGCAGGAAGAGGAATTTAAAAGTACTGCTGGCAGCAGAGCAGAGTTGCTATTCAGAAATATCAAACCCACCGGAAGAAGGAATTGGATCTCCATGTAAAGTGAAGAGGAACAGTTTGCAAATGGACCCCGAGCAATTTAGGGGTGCCAGATGAGGAGGAGGATGGGTAGAGACCGGAGTGCGTGGCCGCTGGAATGGACACTCGTTGGGAAACCGAGATGGGCTTGACTGCACGAAATGGACCCGTCTCGACGGGTACTGGGAAAGAGACGAGGAGGAGAACTGATTGGGCCGGTGTCGGGTTTCCTTCAGATTCATGAGTGGGGCTTTCAGGCAGTCCCCCAGGTCCATCTTGCCTGAATTCACTTACCGAGAGCAAAATCCGACTGAAAGTAAAAAGAGACTTTAAAACACTTATTTTAAAGATCCTCGCAAGGTGTTTTGGACATCAAATAGCTCTTAAAAACCACGGCCTACTTTCATGATTTCAGTGTAAATGATTCTGAAACATATGGGTTACATTTTCCTCAAATTCCTCCTGGTTTTAAAAGTGAAAGGCAGTCGAGGCAGAGAAACTGTAGACGGCCTAGCTGGTTGAGAGTCTCAGCCCTGTAGGCAAACCTTGTGAACCCTGGGGCTGGAAGACAAGCTGGCTGGATGCTAGGGGAGGACAGGCTTGGGGGGCTGGTGAGGGCTGCCCTGCTTAAATTCTAAAGCCATCTTTGATTTGGGGGTACCAGCACCCAAAGAAACAGTTTCAAAGTTCTGATCAGTACTCTAGCTCTCTGGTCTTTCGCAGCCAGCCAAGCCTTTGCCTTGGGGACGGCCTCCCCCACAATCTATATATTTAGCAGGGTCCTTAGACACTGCGTTGGGGACCATTAGCTGAGACCAGCCTTTGCGAACTTCATTCTGTGGACATCGGGGCATTGTGGAACTCTCCTGTTCACCATACTGGGGTTCTGCAGTGCCCCCGACCTCTGTCCACAGTTACCAAGAGCACACACTGGCTCCCAAGTTGTGACAACCAAAAGCGTATCTGTAGACCTCCTTCATTGCCTTCTGAGGAGGAAATACAGCCTGGGCTGAGAGCCACAGATGTAGATTTTTTTTTTAAATTTAGTTTTATTTACTTATTTTTAATGTATTTGGTTGTTACACGGTCTCACTACACAGCTTGGTCTCATAGTGATCCTCTCCAGCAGTGGGACTACAAGTGTGTGCCACTACACCAGGACTCTGGCTGGCTCAGCCCACCCTTGGGGGGTGGTGGGGCTGGAGTGGCATGCCAGAGATCGAACCCCGGTCTCTGCGCTTGCCTCAGTAGGCGCTTTAGTCCACTGAGCTATTCTGCCAGGCTCTGGAGATGCGATTAAAAAGAGCAGCAACTCAGGTGGGCAGGTCTTCACACAGGCAGGTGTGTGTTTCTATGAGGGGAGAGATCTCTACAGGACAAACAGACTAGACAGTCAGGAAGGCAGCTCAGGCACCTCTCCGCTCCCCTCGGGGCTCATGCATGTGCACAGGGGTTCTGATCCCCCTCTTCCCTCCTGTGATATACATACAGAAGAGCACCCCTCTGCTCCTGCCCTCCCGGCTGTGCGGTGGCCAGACACCGATGGATCATGTGGCTTCTAAAATAATTTCTCTGCACTGGGGATTAAAGCCAGAGGGTGCTGGGTGACAACCCAACTCCTTTTTGATTTTGCATACTGAGACCAGGTCTTGTTGAGCTGCCCAGGCTGCCTTCAGATTCAAGACCCTTGGTGTCAGAAACATTAATTCTCTTTCTGTATTTAGGTCTACAGGGTCTTACTATATATAGATTAGACTCATAATGATTCTCCTGTTTACAGCCTCCCGAGCGCTAGGATTACAGACGCAGGCCACCAAGCCCAGCCGCAGTGCCCCCCCCCCCCCCCCCCCCCCCCCCCGCCCCCCAGGGCAGGGCAGGTACAACGCGGGGATCAGAGCACAGCCGCTGCGCTCTGCCTAAACTTTAGTCCGCTGAGCTGTCAGGCTGGCCCAGGAACACCAGCTCCAAAGCTGACTCCCAGCTCTGGCACTTCCTGCTCTGAGTGCTGCTTCCTTAGCCATTAGCGGACATGAATACAAGCGTCTCAGTTGCCCTGTCCGCTAGTGGGCTTAGCTGATGGTCAGAACCATACGGATCGGCCATGTATGAAAGAGATTAAGCACGAAAGTCATCTGTGCCTGTGGCTGGGATATGGGAACACATGAGAAACGGGAGCTAATTTCACTGGGGCTGGAGGCCCACGCACGTGGCTAGGAGCTCCCCTCTCCCCTCACTTCCCTCTCTAGCTTTCGCCCCTCCGCTCCACACCTGCTACCCTCTTGTGCCTGAGGGAACAGAAACTAGAGCGCCTGGTGCCTGAAAGCCAGAACACCCTGGGCCACCGGCTCAAGATCCACCAAGAGTTAATCCCTGGGAAACTAGCAACCAAATAAATTCTGCCCCGCCGCCAAACACAGCCCAATCATCATTAGTCACCAGCGTGTTGGACGGGAGGCTCCTCCTCGGCGCTTATCTCCCTGGCTTCTGTCCTGGCCCAGGCGGCCATATTTCACCTTCTGAAAACAGATGACCTTGGGGTCAGGGAAATGAAAGGCCCATTCAACAGGTCAGCCAGGGACTCCGCTGGGAGGAGGGCGAGGGTCATTCTGGATGCTGTCCCGGCCAGGGCAGCCTGAAGGCGGCCGCTCTGTAAGTCTCCCTCTCCATCCTCCAGGTCAGGCCTCAGGGACACCCTTGGGTGACAACCACTCCAAGCCTTTGCCTTCCAGAAGGCATCAGGCAGAAGCGGTTCGTTGAGGCCGTATTTGCAGGGTGACTGTTCCCATGATGCTTTTCAGTGGGTCTGTCCAGACCAAATGGGTGGGATTCCTGATCCCCTCAGAGCGTAACCCACCCACAGGGCCTAACATACTTTTATGAGTCACCGTGTTTTAAATTCTTTGCAGTGAAAAAGGAACTAATGAAATGTTTGGGATCTCTTAACTGTTTTTTCTCGTGACGGGGTGGGGGGAATTCACAGAGCTCATGAAGACGAGTTTAATCTGGTCTATAAATAAAGGTAACAAGCTGTTTCAGTATTTAATTACACAAAACAATGATCAATGGTGCTATTATTATGGTGGGAGGGGCTCCCAGGCAGAGCGGGTAGGGTCCCAGAAAATCTTATGGCAGCGCTCAGGAGGGGCAGGTGTGACAGCCAGGGAGGTGAACCGGTTGGGTGGCATGTGCTGAGACCCATAGGGACCAGGAAGGGGATCAAGAAGGGTGACGGGCAACCACAGCAAGGGGGACAGGAGCAGAGGAAAACGGTGTTCTTTAGGCTGGGTTGCATGAGCAGCAGCAAGTACGAGAAAACAACAACAGTTCAATTTATTGGACAGATACCAAGTAACTTATCGCGTGTAACAGTGTTTAAGAGCCACAGCGTTCTTTGGTATGAATGTTAGGCTTTTGTTTTGAGGCAGAGTCTGGCTAAATTCCCCAGGTGGGACTTGAAATTGTAATCCTCCTGCCTCGGCCTCTCAAGCAGCTGGGGCTACACGTGTGCAGCCCCCTGGCTTGCTAGCACACAGTGTTCCTTGGGTGTGACTGCTAACACGATTACTGTGTTTGTCCTTCTTACCTACCCAGCATGCCTCGCACTTCAGCATGCCAAGCATGGGGCCAAATAGCTTACACGTGTCATTTATCTTAAGGTGAGTTCGCTGAAAGCTTAAACTCGAGCCACAGGCTCAGGTGTTTTATATAGGAGGCAATCCCATGTCTGCTTCATTTGTTTGAGAAAGTCTCAGTTTTCATTTTTTTTTTTTTTCTCGTGTATTTGGTACAGAGTCTCAGTACACAGCTGGATCGTGTAGTGATCCTCCTATTTTCAGCCTCCCCAGCATTGACCTGACAGGTGTGTGCCTCGGTCTCTGGCTCAGCGTGCCCGGTGGTGGAGCCGGGACAGCATGTGGTGCTGGGGATTAAATTCCGGTCCCTGCCTGCACTTGTCTAGGGAGGCATAATCTGCGGAGCTAGCTCACTGGCCTGGACACTCTTGTTTCTTGCTCTGCAAGATGTTGATGGCTAGGATCCACCTTTTGTAAGGAAACTGAGGCACAACTAGGTCACTGCGACTTGACCCAGATTTCACAACTAGAACATGAGCTGGGACCATGCCTCCCCATTTTCTACAACCCAGACTTGGGGCACCCTATCACCTGTGCCTCATGTTAGGTCAGGCTTTGGAGCCAGGCTCTCCCAGTTCCAACTTTGCCAGGAGCATACGGGGGACCTGATGGTGCATCTTAGCTTCTCTGGACCTCGGTGGCCTCCCCGACATCCGCGGTGGTCAAGGGATGGAACACTTTAAAAGAGTCTAAAGCAGCCAATGGTGCCTGCTGCACTCCTAATAAGTACAGGCTGTTATATTGAACACAGGGGTCCCCAGAGTGTTGTCACTCTCAGGCCAGCCACACCCGCATCACCCAAAATGCATTGGAAGCACCTGTGCTCAGGCTGGCCTGCAGCCTCCTTATGGATCCGAAGCCCTGCAGGTGGGGCCAGGTGTGCCTGCCCGAACATCACACACCTGTGAGATTCTGTAACACACTTACATTCTGAGCCACTATTTTCATAGCTCCCTGGCCCTCGACCTCCCTAGAATGCCATCTGCCCCGATTTTGGCCGTGGCCAAGGTACCTTCTGCTCCTAAGTATGACTGGAAGCAACAGAGGAAATCGACAGCAAGAGTCGGTCCCATTTGCATGCCCATTGCCTGGGCATCAGAGTGGGCTCCTGGTTCAAGGGCAGAGATTCTAGGAAAAGGTAAAGAGAAATGCTATTTGTGGAAAGAAGTGGAAGATGGAGCCAGGCACAGAGCTATAATCTCAGCACTCTGGGAGGCTGAAGCGGAAGGATTTCAAGTTTGAGCCCAGCCTGGGCAATTTAGTAACTTAGCAAAAAAATAAGAAAAGCACTGGAGATATTGTTCAGTACAAAGGCAGGGAGAGGAAAAAAAAAAAGAAAACAATTAGCAGACACGGTGAAGTTTAGTTAGGAACAAGTTAGTGTTACAGAGAATTTGTTAGAGATTTAAAAATGAAAAATTAGGGCTGGGGAGATAGCTCAGTAGAATAAACACTTCCTGGCAGGTGCAGGGTCCTGAGTTCAATCCCCAGTGCTGCAATCGATCAATCAATCAATCCATTCATCAATAAAATTGGCAAGAGAAATAGGTTGGTGGCCTAAGTGCCTGCCTGGCAAGTACAAGGTCCTGAGTTCAGTCCCTGGAAGTGAATCCAGTGTGGGGCTCTGGAGCCCAGGCACATCCTGCTAGCGCCAAGCGGTACACACCTGTAATCCCAGCACTAGGGAGGATGAGACAGGAGTATCACTATGAGTCCAAACTGCGTAGCGAGATCCTGTATCAAAAAAAATTTAAAAATGGAAGCATTGTGGGAACAAGAGGAGACACACATGACAGTGGACGGTGTGGTGGAAAAGTTTGTGGAATACATTAGAAACAAACCTTAGCTACACAACAATTTAAATAATTGGCTTAATGAGACCATCCACAGAAGGCTCTAGACGAAAAGCAAAATGAAACATAGCAAAACACCCCAGAACTTTCACTCAGAGAATTCAGTACAAGGAATTGGTTACACACTTGGTAAACAAACTGAGAAGCCAAACAAGGAATGAGGAGATTACCTGGATACTAGCAGCACTGAGAAGCATTTCTTTAGGACTGGAGAAACAGGAAGAGAAACTGATATTAGTACAAGCCAGAACCATTCAGAGAGAGCTAGGACCATAGTGAGGGCTGCAGAAAGTAGCTGGAACCATGGAGAGGGGTGGTTTGGTGGGAGCAGAGAAAGGAAAATATAAGCAGAAATACCTAGGATTCCCTGTAATGCTCTTTCCTTCTACAGCCTCCCATTGGTTAAAGTAATCCAGGGTACAAAGCAGCCTGGGAAATGTAGTGCTCAGAGGTACAAACCAGACTGAGGAAAAGATGGGATTGAAACGATCCTTGTATCTTCCCTTCACCCTCTCTCTCCTTTTTTCCCCCATATCCTCTCCTTTTTCTTTTCCTTCATTTTCCTCCCACCCTCCTTGGTTCTTTTTATTTTCCTTCTTTGGCACCTCATGCACAATGGTATAAGAAAATATTGAGGGGCCTGGGGAGATAGCTCAGTAGAATAAGTGCTTGCCTGGCAAACGCAAGGATCTGAGTTCAATCCCTAGTCCCACAAAAAAAAAAAAAAAAAAAAAAAAAAAAAAAAAAAAAAAAAGCTTACAAGGCAGTTTTGGGGCCCAGCAGAATGGCTCAGTGGTCTAAAGCACCTGCTTAGGAAAGCTTAGGTGGCTGCAGGGACCGCAGTTTGATCCCTGATACCACATGCTATGCTAGCCCTGCCCTCAGGGCAGGCTGAGCTGGCCATAAAAATAAATAAACAAAATAGTTCTGAAACAAGAAAAAAATAAAATATTGATAGCAGGTGTATGAAATTTACAGTGTATATCAAAAAAGATAGGATAGTGGGAAGGACATGAACTCTCTGAGCTTGAGTCACAGAAGGCAAAGGTGAAAGGGGAGCAGAGCCAGGAAGTGGTGGATGCCTGGAACCCCGGCATTCTGGGGGCCGAGACAGGAGGATCCTAAGTTTACATGCAGCTGGGCAACTTAGAAATACCATATCCCTAATTAGAAATTTAAAAATGGCTGGTGATGTGGCTCAGTATGAAGGCACTGTGTTCAATTTGCAGTAGTAAGGGGAGAAAAAAAGATAGCCCAACTCTCTTGAGACAACAAACCTTCACAGTGAGGTCCTGCAGGGCCCCCACGCCAGCCCAGCCTGGATTTCCTCAAGAGATGCTTTCTCTGATCTCTAAGGAATGAGATTTGTCCAGCTTCAGACAGTTCTGCTGGGAGAAACACGGCCGGGGGCTCACCATGAGCAATATTCTCTGCAAATGTGTGTGTGTGTGTGTGTGTGTGTGTGTGTGTGTGTGTAAAATCCAAACTAAAATTTGCTAGAAATTACAGGAAGACACAATTTCTGATTCTTGGCTTGCTGTGGGCACGCTCACGTGGTCGTAATGACTAGTGCTACAAGTACGGAGACCCACTGTGCGCACAGCATGGCTGTGTGGCACGCTGTGTGTGCGGCACACTGTGTGTGTGTAAGTGTGAAGGAGGACGCTGCTTTTTTTTTTCTTTTTTTTCTTTTTTTGCTCATGATGAGAAGCTGAAAACAGCTGTAGTGAATTATGCGGAAGATCCGGCAACTTGCGGACTGGAGTCAGGCTCCGTGCTAAGCAGCGCCTCTTCCTCGCGATAGTCAGCGTGGTGCTAGCTGCGTGCACGTCTCCTCCTGCAGACACCGGCTGGGCGCCCGGCGCTGCCAGGAGCCATGCTAACTGCCGGGCTTCAGCCTGAACCGGTGAAACTACCAAAGTCTTCATCCTTGAGCAGCCGAGCGTCAGGGATTGTGTCTTATTATTTCGGCTCACAGTGCTGAGTCCACCAAGAGCAAAGGAAGAGCAATGCTAGGACCACGAGCCTGCACCTCAGGAAGGGCAAACAGAATCGGTTTTGTGGTGCTATTGCGAGTGACTTGAAAACATCTAGCTCATTCTCGTTACGGCCTGGCCCAGCGGATAAAGCCAGGTTTGCTGTCTTGCCCACTTACGACGCTGTTGAGCGCGGCACTCTCCAGATCTCCACATCACTGTGGTACACACTGCATCCTTTGTGCTTTTGCTCCTGGCCTGGGAAGCTGTGTCCCTTTGTAAGCAGCCGTCCTTGTGACCTGGCAGGAAGCACTCCAATCGAGTTCCCAGGCACCTGAAGTTCCTGGGTATTTCCACTCCCCTGGGAGGGGGAGGGGGAAGGGGAGGGGGAGGGGGACAGGTCTAGGGAGGAACCTGAGATGCTTCATTCCCAGCCAGTTCCCACGCCATGCCAAGGTTGCTGGTCTGGGGACCACATCCTGAGGAGCAAGCCATTGAGCCAAGCTTAGCGCAGGCTCCAGAGCCAGCAGGTGCTCAGCGCTTGCAGCCAGCAGGACGAGGGCTACATCTTTGTAACATAGTTCTCAGCCTCATGGCCTTCAACCGAAAGGAGTAAGGTATGCGCCTGGTAAGATTCAGGAAATAAGAACTACAGGTTGCAAATCAGAGAGCCAAAATAAGTTCCCCCTGCCCCAGCCCACCTTCCTTCTCCCCTTAGACGATGACAGTAGCAACTTCTGATAGTCACTGGACGATCTCAGCCTGGCCTTGATCCAGAAGCTGGTGCTGGGCCAAGGGCCCCAGGAGACGTTTTCCTCATCCCTTGAGGTTGGCTGCCTGTGCGCCCCTTTGGTCTGTGCTGCAGCGGGGCTTGCCTGCTCTGTTTCAGAGGCACACAGGGTGCAACACCACCGTCATAAAGTCAAGTCCTCGCCCTCTGATGAGCTGTGGCTCCTTTCCATCAGGTTCTGATTCCTCCATCCTTTCTTGCTCAGGAGTGAGAGGGAAAAACGGGGCCAAAGGTGCTCTGTTATGGGGTTACACAGAATGCTCCTGGGGTGATGCTCAAGTGGGTGTAGGGATCTGACGAGGAGTGGTGGCCCTAGAGTGCCACCAGGGCTCCCCTGGGGGTGGCTGCAGGAACTTGAGGGGTGGTCTTCACCCTAGGTGGCTTTTCTGGGCTGGTCTCTCTTTGGGAAGAAGAGTCTGAAATGACACAAAGTGGAAGTTAAGTTCATTTGCAGAAGAAGTGACACAAAACCACTCAGAGGGAGGGGTCTGGGAGCCAGCAGTCGCAGAGATGTTTGTGTGATCATGGAAAGCTGTTGTTTGGGCCTTGAGCCAAAGGAAGCGGCTGGACTGCAACCCAACTGCTGCCAGAGCGGTGGGCAGCTGGGGCGTGGCCTGAGCACTAACGAAGGCCAGCCTCAGAGAACGCAGTGCCATGCAAGCTTTGCCTACGGCTCTAGGGAGGCCTAGATTTTGGCCACCACTGAATTTATCACCTTTGGAAGGGCAAGTTCACAGTGACGGCTATGGTGGGCCCCAGGGTGGCCTGATGCTGTGCCTTTCCCCTGCTCGGATGGACTCTGTTACCCTTTCTAACAAGTAAGCTATGTGTGTATGGAGGGGGAGGAGCTGGGGGAAGACGTAAGGGGGAGGAGGAGGGGGAGGAGGAAGAGAAGGAGGAGGAGGAAGAGGAGGAGGAGGAGGAAAAGACCATGCATCACTCACCTGCTCGCTTCAACCAGTCTCTCCCCCTCCACCCTCTGTTTTCTCTAGTACTAGTAAAATTTAGTAGCCATATCTTCCAGGAGAAATTGTTTTGGTTGCTCAGACCTGAATGTAATATAGCAATAAGTTCATTTTTAGCTAGTATAATCCACGATGATAATTAGCTGGCTGTGTCAGCTTCAGTAAGAGACACCCAAGGAAATGGGATCAGTGTGGTTCTGGGGTAGTTGGAGGGGTTTCCTGAAGACCCAAGACCCTCTCTGGGAGACAGCACCCAGGCCTGAATGGGATGAAAGACCCATCAGGCAGGAGGAGGGAAGACCCGCTTGTGGCACTTGAAGGAGCTCCAGTGCTCACCTGGGCCAACGTGGATGGGTGTCAAATCACATCCCATGATTAGGCTCCACATTGACTTTATAGAAAAACTGGATTTGGTTCTTGTCCAATCTGGTTTTTGACCAGAATCAAAAAGAGAATTCAGTTCATGAACCAAAGCACGCCTGTATAAACTTTATACTAGACTACTTTCCCGCCTATATTGATAGCTGTAGCATTGTTGGGAACATGATTTATTGAATCGTCTCTGATACACTCAGATCTAAGCATTGGTAAGATTTAAAAATATTGACTAACAATGCCTATTTCAATGATATTAGCAAGGGCTAATTCACTGCCACTTTTCTTTGGTTGAGAAAATGTAGGGATTATGTCACTCCTACTAACTGGCTGATGACGCAGGGCAGGGCAAAGATGCAAACCTCCCAAGGGGTTCTTTATGCTTGGAGATTTGGATTTGTCTTAAATTTCAACAATTATTTATAATAGGCAACACATCAGGTCTTCCAGTAAATGAATTTTTCTTTTCATTTAATTTTTACCCTTTATTCCAAAGTAAGGAAATTATTCAAACAATAACATTATTCTGAGGTGCTATCACTATGCATTTCATAGGCATTTGCACTCTTAACACCAAGTAATACTGAACATAATAATAATAATAAATCATTGTAGCATTTTTTTCCTCCAAGGTGGGTAGGACTGATAAGTCCTCAATGGTATTGGCCGACCCTTAGCTTTTCTCTGCCTCTGTACAGACACATTTTTCAAACAATTCTCCTTCTATGTTGCATCGCCCAAATCTTAATGGTGAACAAGATATTAAAACGTGGGAGGCTTATCTAAAATTTTACCACGTGGCACCTCCTTTCTGATCATCAGAAGCCTGGCACTGATGGGGATGCCTTAGCGAATTTCTATGCTCGGGACCCGTGGAGTCCACCAAGCTGGCTGTGTCTACACCAACACCCGAGCCTATCTGATAACCCTCACCGCTGCATGCTCATGGGTATTCACAGCCACGCATTTCCTTTCATGCTTCACCTATCAACCTGGATTTGCCTTTTCCTCAAACATACACCAAAAATAATCCCTTCCTAATCAGTTCAACCGGCAATCAGCAGTATTCCTGCAGGGTTTATCATCTCAAGCAACATTGGTCCCATAGACAGTCTTCAGATAACCATGCTGATTTTATCTTTGATGCTCAGCTCTCAGGATTCCTATTTTAGGATTCACAACTGCAATCGAATGTAATATAATGCTGGGTGTGGTGGCGCACGCCTATAATCCCAGCACTCAGGAAGCTGAGGCAGGAGGATTGGTGCAAGTTTGAGGCCATCCTGGGCTACAAAAGTGAGCTCAAGGCCAGCCTCAACTGCATAGTGAGATCCTGTCTCAAAAAGACAAACAAAACAAAACGAATGTAATATAATGATGTCCAGCTTAAAAACAAAGCATCTCACAGAAATAGCAATCTTCTCAGATACACTGGGCTATTCCCCAAGTACTCTACACCGCCATGTCCACATAATGATGTACAAATAAGCCAAAAGATAGCATCCCTTCTTGTTGATTTAATTTGAGAACTCAATCCCCCAAATAGCTCTAGGACTCCACTGTCTCCACTGTGACATCTGATCCAACCGGAGCAATTAAATCATTTCTTTTCCTTCCTTGTTTCAAGACTTGTGACTTTGATTTGCATTCTTTAATTTCCATGAGTCATCTCAGTTGCAATTAAATTACCACAAGGAAAGATCAACCAGCTACTACTGCAAGCCAGCAATTAAACTACAAGCAGCAGCAACAGCCCCAGTTGAATCCTCAGGAAGAAAACCCACACTTCCCTCACCACTGCCCTGTGTTAAATTGAATTAAAAATTCCAATTAGTTCATACTTTACCAATGATATGTACTGAAAAAGCTAACCATGATGAACTTTGAATATTAGGCCTCATGTCTTGGGATAATCTTTCATGGCCATAGCAGAAGTGTGAACCTACACTATTCTCATACCTCCTAAATAGACTAATATTTTCATCCAACTTAAAGGCAAATCGCCAACACTGTATACAATAGCACATCTGACTTCACTGCTAACAATCAAAGCCAATGCTCCATAAATAGGTGGAGCTTTGGCAGAAAACTAGCAAAACCTGTAACAAAATACTTAGGATTCTGACTTGGAGCTTGGTTCTCTTGCCATGTGGAATCTCACGGTGGCTAGCAACATGGAAATCACCATCACTCAAAAGTATGAAGTAATGACCAGGATCCATAAATCCCACCCGTTCCAGCTCACCCCCAATAGTTTATCCCGATGAAAGAACTTTGGCTCCCTCCTCGGAGTTAGCCTCCTAACACAGATTGTGACTGGGTCCTTTCTGGTGACACATCACACAGCACATAGTTGCCTCCTCACCTGCCACACTTATTTGGTGAGACTTAGTTACTGGCAGATTGTTTGATGTCCGCATGTCGTGGAGCACCAGCGCTTTCTGCCTATGCACATGCATTACACGAGGACTTGGCTGTGGATCTTCCATGTGTTGAGAAACCTGAAATATCGGAGTCATGTTATTCTCAGCTGTAGCTTTCCCAGGCTAGGTCCTGCCATGAGGATAGCTTGCCTTCGAGACGCCGGCCGCAGCTAGCAGGCACCTGTATTCCACGCTCCTTGATATCAAAACTAACTTGCAATGAATCTGAGGTGAATTTCCAGTTGATAAAACAAGCTTGACACTTGTAGTTTACACTTTAATTTCACTACTTATTATCATAGCTTCAGGGATAACTCATTCATTCCTTCAGGAAACTGGATCTCACAATGCCTCAAACCTCTACTCAGATAAAATTACATTTATCTATACTATGTATCTCAAGATATCTTTGGTGCTTTATTTATTTATTGATTGGTAGGACCAGGGTTCAAAGTCATGACCTTGCACTTGCCAGGCAGGCACTTGTGCCACAGAGCTATCTTCACAGCACCTTATTTATTGTCTTTTTTTTTTTTTTTATAATTTAATATTTTTATTGTTTAAATTTAACAATGGTTATATTACATTTTTTCATAATCAGATCAGTTTAGATTAATACATATAGGTATATAAGATTGATCAAACAATTAAACATTAACCCTTTTAAATCAACATTACTTTTTTTTTTCTTTCCCCCCTTTTTTTTTTTTGAAAGTTGACATATTGCATATTGTCCTCACAATCGTTCTACAGAGTACAGTGTGTGGGCATGACCCACCTCCCTATTGATGCTGCTTAGAAAAAAAAAAAAAAGGAATTTGTTGTTAACTTTACTAATTTAGTCTTCTCTCCAGACTTACAGGAGACCCAGATAATTACATACATGCATGGCTGCTTACTGCCCCTCCACATATTAAACCAGAATGTTCTATATTCTCATATGCAACCTTATGTTCCAGCCCCAGGAACTTGGAGGTGTATGAACACAAATATATCCTATCCTAAAGTTGCCTATCGTTTCTACCCTTCACTTATTGAGATAACGAGGTAACATTTTGTCCTTTGAGACAATGTGTGTCTGTAGCTACTCTAGGAGTAGCTGTCCCTGTGTTTACCTGGGTTTCAGGCCACGCAGTAGACCACCCATCACTCTTATTGGTCAACTAGCCTTGAGCTTATATTTTATATTATTTAAATATTTATGCCATTCATGAGCCTACTAGAAAATAAACTGCTGAAATGTGACTTCTGGCATGGAGTTAAGTGCTACTGTAGTCTTCTAAGCCAAAAATACAGAATTCATGTCCAGAGAACACCAAAAATCACTCAAGGAGCTCCCAGCTCCACCACCTGCACCTATAGTAAACTTCCCTCGCTGATATTGCATTTCTATACTGTACCATCTTAAAAGCTTGATCCACACTATTCTTTCCTTTATGTACACTGTGCATCAATGCATGGCCCCATGGCCAATGTAACAAATATTGTGCATATTACACTACCAAACCATAATATATGAAATTAGCATTAAAATCATAACCTCCTACTTATAAGCAAGCACATAGAACTAAGACACCAAATAGTTCATATCCGCTCTATAATTCAAAACCATATAAGAATGACAAAAGCTAGTCAGTCATTAAATTCACCTAGGACATACATCTTACTAATTTCCCCTAACCCTTAGCTGGGGTGCATCTCCTTCTCCACCCATACTTTGGACTCTCTAGCTCTCTTGGGCTGCAGGAGAAATTCTGTCCACCCATCCCCTCTCTCCTCTGAACCGGCATCCACTCTTTTTTCTTGGTAGCTGGCTCAGCCTATCTTGGGGTGGGGCTGGTGCAGCACGTGGTGCTGGGGACGGATCCGCAGTCCTTGCACTTGCCTAAGTTTGCTTAAGCGGGCACTTTAGAGCGCTGAACTAGCTCACCAGCCCCTGGCATTCACTCCTGTTCACCCCAGACTCTGTTCTCATTACACACGCCGGCAAAGCTGAGCGCAGAGCTCAGGAGAAAACCATACATGCTGGAGCTGGAAGGGACCAGAGCCCTCTGAGGAGTCCCAGTGCCGCACTTATTTCTGAACATCATGCTGTCTGTCTGTGCGTGGAGCAGGGGGGCACTTGGCGATCCTTTGTGGCCCCTCAACGCATGTTTGGCGGGAGGCAGGGACCAGCTTGCTCTGCTGAGAATGAGCAGCAGAGCCTGTCTCCTGCATTTCTTGCTAGCAGGGTGCTGACAGGTGACACGGGCTTTTCTGATCAGATGTGCCCAAGCTGAGCTTTCGCTGGAAGGAGAGGAGACTGAAGGGACCTTGCAACTTCTGCCCCTCTTGCTCCTGCTCTCTACTCTTTCTCTCATTCTTCTCTGTGTGTCTCTCTGCCTAGTTTCCGTTTTTCTCTCTGTCTCTGTCTTTGACCTTGTCCCCCTCTGTCTCTGCTTGTCTTGCCTTGCCTTGCCTGTGTCTGTCTGTCTCTGACTCTGTCTGTCTGTCTCTTTCTCCTTTCTCTGTCTCTCTAGCTGCTGAAAATGAAATGTCCAAGCTGGGCGTGGTGGCGCACACCTGTAATCCCAGCTCTTAGGAGGCTAAGGCAGGAGGATCGGTCTGAGTTCAGTTCAAGACCAGCCTGGGCTACAAAAGTGAGCTCAAGGCCAGCCTGAACTACATAGTGAGACCCTGTCTCAAAAAGACAAAAAAGAAAAGAAAAAAAAAAGAAATGTCCAGGATGAAAATAGACACGGAGGCCTAGGGAGATAGCTCAGTAGAATAAGTGCTTGCCTCGCAAGTGCAAGGGCCTGAGTTCAATCCCTGGTTCTGAAAAAAAAAACCACTAGAAACAATACAGAATTTCACTAAACAAAATAATGCAAATTCAACAATGGTTGTTTAAGCTGGGCGTGGTGGCGCACGCCTGTAATCCCAGCACTGGGGAGGCTGAGGCAGGAGGATTGGTGCGAGTTCGAGACTAGCCTGAACTACAAGTGAGCTCAAGGCCAGCCTGAACTGCGTAGCGAGACCCTGTCTCAAAAAACAAAACAAAACAACAACAACAAAAAAAACCAACAAAAAAAAAAAGAAAATAGACACGGTAAGCCCCGTGCTGAAGCCCTTCTTTGCTAAACTGTGACAAACGCAATGTGAAAACCACAGGTTATAGCAGTATTCATTACTATAAAAGTACTCAAATCTTGATTCTATCACTCGTGACATGAACGAGTTTGGGCAAATTATTTGCCTCTGTAAATCTGAGCCATCTCATCAGGTAAATAGATAGTGCGATTTACCTTGCAGAATATTTTTCAAAGATTAAACTGTATTAGTTTAGGTTTTACTTAGAGGAACAGATACAATATAAGGAACAGATATTATCACAAGATATACAATGTATAAGGAATCACAAGATTGGCTTACAACAGTCAGCCGCAGAGTCAGATGAGGAAGCATGCAGAGGGCGTCTGCACACCTCAGACTGAAGGATTCAGGCCCAAGCTTCACTGCGGTGAAGCTCACTGCAGTGCCCCGTGCAAGTCTCTGTTCATCAGCCAATGGGTCTGTGACGGAAGACTGAAGAGTCTGCGATAGATGCTGAGGAGTCTGCAACGGAAGCTGAGGGATCCAGGCCGGAAGCTGAGGAATTCAGGCCGGAAGCTGAGGGATCCAGGCTGGAGAGTGAGGAGTCTGCGCTGCAAGCCAGGCAATGAAGTCGGAGCCCAAAGTGAAGACTGAAGCTCCTCTAAGGAAGTGGAAATTCAACTGCTTCCTCAGCCCCTTTGTGTGGTCTCTTTGTGCTGAGTCACTCTGGCGCGGGCCCATTGCATCCTAGGGCAGGCCCTCTGTCCCCACCAGCAGGGAACCAAGTTGACACAATATATCGACCACTATACTATCTCTGGTGTTTCAGGAGCTCGGCCAGCATCAGCTTCTTCCACTGTGGAAAGCAGAACTGTTTGCCACAGCAGCAGAACCATGCCCAGCCTGCCGAGTGCAGCGGTGATGATGAGATGCTTCTCATCCACTGCCTCATCCCTCTTGCCTCCTGTCTAATTCCCGTCATGGCCGCAGTGAATCTCAAGCCTGCACCCAGTGTCCCTTGCTTGCCCAGTGGTGGCCAAAGGACCTGTATGCCGCTCACATGTGCATGATCCAGATGTCAAGCAAAGTTCTATGAGACAGTCCTCACTGGTGCACCAGAGGGGAATGAGAGGGTCGGGTAGAAATGTGTGTCTTGCTGTCACGCCTGGGGGAACAGTCCTGATGAGCATTCCATTTGGATCCTTAGGGAGCCCCCATGGACTGATCCATGGCCACACACAAAAATGAATGCCTCTAGAATTCCTCCTTGGATTGTCTCTCCCGCTCCTACCCCCAGGCCTTTTGCTCCAACCCTGCTCCTGCTCTCAGGGACCGTGGCCCAAGGAAACAATCTGAGGGCAGATTCTTGTCTCAAGCTCTGATTCCAGGGGGAGGGGACCCCAACAAAGACGCTTCATCATTCTTCCCCAGCCCCAGGGACGAGGACTTCTAGATTGGACATTTCCAGAGAAGGGTTCTGTGCGTGGAAGCAATGCAGTGTCTGAGGTTGCTGTGAGAATCCCGCCACTCGAGTCTCAGAAAGAGTGCGTAGGAAATACTCACTAGGCCTGGGTTCTTCTTCACTTGCTTCTTTCCGTCATCATTGTCCCTGTCACCTCGAGCACCACCCTGGTAGGAGCTAGGAGTAATTCTTGGGTATTCAGCAGACACATGAGAAACTATCAGTTGAAGCTGAATCTTGTCACCAGGGAAATTGCCTCCTATTTCTGTTTCCAGAGAAACAGGGTCCAATTATCCAGGTGCATCCGGCATACATCTCCTTTAGAGCAGTCCATGTACCCCTGGTGACCCCAATATCTGGCTGGGTTCCTCGGGGCAGGGGTGTGGATTATGCTGTCGGTGTCTGGTCACCCTGACGGGTTGATGTGGACTTGGATGGAGTTGGGGAGGATGGTACCTGGGGCCTCATAAGCCCCCTGGCCAGTGCCTCCATGAGCAAGGCCAGGGCCAGGCAGTGTGTGGCGAATCCTAAATGCCATCTGTGGAGAATCCTGTGGCGACCGTGCCCCACTCAGTTCCTGGAGGCCTGGAGAACTAGACCTTTTACAAGATAACTGGAGAGGAGGGACCCAGCTGGGCTGGCTGCAGACGCCACCCCGGGGGAGAGCTCAGCTAGCTGGCACCTCGCTTGCGGGCCTGTGCGGCAAGCCCTTATTTATGGTAACATGCATTACAGGAAATTTTTATATAAGGCATTAAAGTGGAGGAGGCAATTTAGGACATTCGATCGGCTGGTTTCTCTGACTTCCTAGCCCCCCTCTCCGGGCCCCTCCATCATCCTCCATCCTCAGTCTTTGAATTTCAGCTGGATGCAAAAGCTGATAATAGCTAAATTACATTGCAAACAGGTGCGGGCCTCATCGGCCCTGGACGGCTGCCACTGCTAAGCGATTCCTCCTCCGCTGGGGGTATGCGGTCGGCCCGGCTTACACGGCTGGGGGTGGCTGGGGTCCATTTCTCCTCCCCTCTCCCCCCTCTCCCAAGCCTGGTTGGGCCCTCACATGTCTCACAGGGCAGGAAGGATTTCTTCACCTTCTTTGTTCTGTGCCCCCCTGATGGCAGCAACTTTGCCTGCCCTCTCAGGAGTATCAGATCCCCAGGGTAGCTGTAGGACTATACCACTACTACTGCTGCTGCTGCTGCTGCTGCTGCTGTTCATCTCCGGTCTCTATGGTGGCAGTCGTTACCGCTGATAGGTTTTCCATGGTGTTGCAGCAGAGAAACAGGCAGAAGGAAAAAGGGAAAGGGGCTTTATTTTCTTGGAGGACACGGAGAGAATCTGGGGAAGTTAAGGAATTCTCTGAATTGGAACAAAGGGAGACCGAGGCTTTTATGGCCTTTTACCAGGGGTGGGGTTTGAGGAGGATGTTTAGGTATACCTGAGGAGCTGATTGGGCCCTTCCCTGAGGTGACGGGACAGGTGGAAGGAAATTG
The DNA here is from genome assembly GCA_004027025.1 of Myocastor coypus. Classification (NCBI taxonomy): domain Eukaryota; kingdom Metazoa; phylum Chordata; class Mammalia; order Rodentia; family Myocastoridae; genus Myocastor; species Myocastor coypus. Next base: position 3,877 of record PVJA010033640.1, on the reverse strand, counting down.
CACCCTGGCCTGAGGTTGGAGAAGAAGGGGGAGGTGGTCTTTGGGAAGATAAGCTGCTGTTTGAAGGGCTTCAGCTATATTAGATGACCACCATAATGACTCAGCAATTCATACTAGGGCCAAAACCTATCATACACAGCCCCTCCTGGGCTTGGTGAATCAATACTGGCCACTACCACTTAGTAGCTATGAGACTTTGGGCCAACCAGAGGCATTCTATGCCTCAACTTTCTCACCTTTAAAATGGGATTAAGATGATCTACTTGTAACAGTAGTATTAAAATCTTGGCCTCGTCCATTCTTATCTTATTGGCTTCTATTACTCATGCTTCTGCTTTTACAGGGCCAAAGTGGCTGCCATGGCTCCAGATATTACATCATCATCCCAAGCAAGAAGCACAAGGCAACAAAGAGGAAAAAGACTCACTGGAAAGCTCTACCTTCTTGCATAACAATCCCCAGTTACAAGGGAGGCTCTGAAAGAGTGAACCAGAATTTGGCAAGCATGCTTCCAGAAAGAGGATGTTTTATTCTTTGGGACTGGGGTTATCATTACCATATAGGAAAATTCACAAACATGATAGGACACTGAGGAAAATGGTTGTGACCAAGAGTACAGGGAAAACAGTAGTTACCAACTTCACCCTTGCTACACCTGACTCTAGGGACCTGAGTACAAAAACAAACAAACAAAAAAACATAACAGACACAGTAATTCAAACACAGGTTGGCCCAGCTAATCAGCTGACTTTTGTGATACCAGTTTTTGTCCCTTTAAAAAGAAAGTCACTGTCTTAATTTCTCTCGTTGCTTACTTAGACAAACACTTGACCCTCAAAATGAGGCAAGGAAAGGTTTATTTAGCTCACAGTTACTGGAGGTTTCAGTCCATATTCAGCTGGCTCCAACGCAGACTGGCACACGGCAGAGGGCAACCTTCTATAGTGGCGGGCAGAGAGCAGGAGCGCTGGGGGAGAGCTAGCAGGCTCAAGCAGCTCACTTCTCTTCCTACCTTACATTGAAATGCAGATCACCTGCCCCAGGGGAGGGGCAGCACCCATTTCCACAATAGTCAGTTACAAGTTCCAGAAGCCGCCCTGCCCCAAGCAATACATGAGGCTTGGGGGGGGGGGACACACCTATACACAAACCATAACAGGAGGAAAAGATTTACTTCGGCTCTCCATTTCAAAGGTTCGTGGAAACATCATGGCACAAGGGAGGCGGAGGACGTCATGGTGTGTAGGGAGCCGAGAGCCACAGAACCAGGCAGAGGAAGAAGCTGGGGACAGGATACATCTGCACAGGCAGCCACTTCCTCTGACCTGGTCCCACCTCCCGGCAGCCCCTTCTGCTAGGAAATCATAATGAATTCATCCACTGGGACAGCTGAGTGTCTCGGTGGCCAGATCACCTCTCTAGGTTCCACCCCTGAACACGGCTGCACTGGGGATGTCACCCTTGATACAGGAGCCTTTGGGGGACATCGCATATTTAGAGCACAGTATAGAAGGGATTGCGTGGTCCTCTGGAAGGTGTGGCTGTTCTTTGTGAAGGTGGGGCACAGTCCTCAGCCCAGGGCACCCTTGTCTTTCCTGGGGCCTGAGTTAGCCTGAGCTACTGCTCAGCTCCCATCCATGCTCTACTTTCTGATCTTAACCTGACAACTTGGATTAACAGGGGGCTCAGGAAGAGGGGACAGGCACGCATATCAGGGGCAAGTCCAACGCCGATGGACACCACAGGCTCCAAAGGCTTCTCAGTAGGACAGCAGCAGCACTGGAGGGATGGATACGGCAAACCATAAGGGTGGAGAAGTCCTCCCGCTCAAGTCAGCTGCAGAACTGGCGAACGGTGAAAAACCAGGGCCTTTGTTCCAAAGTCAGGAAGTAGGCGTCTCCATGGTGCTACAGGGTGATGATCGTCTTTGCCCAGTAATTTCCCTCTCGATTTGTCATGGGGGTCCTTATTTGCTGTATCACCCTGAGCAAAAACTGGAGCAACACTTCGAATGGTGAGCATGCATTTTACCCTTCTTTTTTGAGATCGCGTCACACCACTTTTCAACGTGAACAGAGGAACACTTCAGCCGGATGTGGAGGCAGCACATTAAAGAACACACGCGCTTCATAACCAGCACATGCAAAGGTGTCTGCTCCGGCGCCTCAAGGGCAGCAAGCAACATGAACTCACTCACCTCAGCTGCCCTTCGTGATGTCCATGGTGGCCTCGGCACCTCCAGTTTACGGTGGAGTAAGGGAAGCCAGGGAGGAGAGGAGATCTGGGTGGTGGCCTCTGCCCCTTTCTTCAAGGCCAGTCTTTCAGCCAGAGTGGTCAGCTAGACCCTAGCTGCACGAGAAATCTTACGAAGCATCAACAAATGGGATGGTTCCAAATGATACAGCTTCCGAGCAGCACAGGAAATGTGCTCTTCACCCGCAGAGGGAAGAGTCAATCCGCAGAAGGGGAAAAGCGCCAGCTACTTCTCAGGCAGAGGGCTAATACCCAGGGGATACAACGGAGCCCCAGCCAAATTAGACCTCCTTAAATTAAAGACCCACTCAACAACTGCACATCTGAAATGAACAGACCCTCTTCAGATGTAGAGGACAGCTGAAGAGTGTCTGTTCATTTCAGATGTGCAGGGACAACAATGAGTCTCTGAATTATTGTAAACAAGTTTCATTCCAGAATTGTTCATTACGAAGCCAGCTTCATTTGTAAGCTGACCGAGTGAGTCTTACACAGCACAGTTCACTCGCAACATGAATATTCTTAAGCTGAGCACTTACTGTATCCAAAAAAGGTCCCACATCATTGACCATTCGGGAAATGCGGATTCTACCAACACTGAGATTCCATCTCATTCATCCAGAAATTAACCCATTACGAGGGCTGGCAAGGCCATGGGGGAAAGGAAGCCTTCTCCCCTGTTGGTGGGAGCGTGAATTACTACCTCCACTATGGCAGTCAGTGTGGAGAGTCCTGGAAAGCTAAAGCTAGAGATTCCTTTTCTAAGTATCTTCTCAAAAGAGTTAAAAAGCATCCTGGGACACACAGTGACACGGGCACATCCCTGTTTCTAGCAGCACAATTTGTACTTTTTTTTACATTTTTATTTATTTTTTTTTTTTCTTGTTTCAGAACCTTTGTTTGCTTATTCACTCATTTTTATGGCCGGCTCAGCCCGCCCCGAGGGCAGGGCTGGCGCAGCATGTGGTGCCAGGGATCGAACCATGGTCCCTGAAGCTGCCCAAGCTTTCCCAAGCAGGCGCTTTAGACCGCTGAGCCATCCCGACGGGCCCCTCTAACAGCACAATTTGAAATAACTGAGTCATAAAAACAGCCCGTGTGCCCATGGACAGGTGGATGGATAGAGAAAATGTGTTTATGTAAAATCGCGTACTATTCTGTCATAAAGAAGGATCAACTTGAGGCAATTGTAGGTAAATAGATGCACCTTGAGACTGTAATCTTAGGTGAAATGAGCTAGACACTCAAGTTTAAATACTGCATTGCTTTGCTTATGGGTGTGAGGAGCAAAACAGAACACTGGAGGAAGTAGGTCAAATATTTTTAAATAGGAAGGTGACTATGAGATGGGGGAGGGGTGGGGGAGGGGCAGGGAAGGGATTTAAAAGCTCGGAAGAGTTGAAGGGGGAAACTGGAAATAGAGCTTTTGTATTGGGGAGGGTGGAGGGCGGGGAGGGAGGGGGGATTTAAAAGAACAAGAGTTAAGATGTGCTGTGTGCACGTACCCATCCCCCACGATGAAGGCGCTTGTTAGGTACTGCAAACGCGCACTAATAGAGAAATTTTAAAAAATAAATAAAAGAGTGCTCAGCTAACCCTGGGGCATGACGTGAGCAGCAAAGGC
>PVJA010033639.1:0-23135 GCA_004027025.1 Myocastor coypus | reverse complement strand
AAAAAAAAAAAAAAAAAAACTGGAAACATACTCAGTTCTTTGTCTTGAATTGTCTGAGGCTTCATTCAATTATAGGAAAACTTCAAGGAATATTCACTTATAAAACATAGAGCACTTATCCAGCATGTATGAGGCTCTGAATTTGATCTCAGAATTAGGTTAGAGCTCCCCTATGACTACTTAACTTTCAATGTAGGCTTTTTTTTTTTAAAGCAGAACCAGGGATTGAACTCAGGCCCTTGCGCTTGCCAGGCAAGCACTTATTCTACTGAGCTATTTCCCCAGCCCCTCAATGTAGGTTTTGATTCCTCAGAATTCCAGCTTTCTCCAACTTTCTCACTTTCTAAGCTTTGCTCCTATCCTAGCTTAACTATTGCTGCCTGCCTATCAGGAGCCTGATGAAATTTCTATTTCAGATTTCTGATATATTTGTTATGCTAATAAATTTTTATGCCTCAGTCTCCAGCAGGTCTTAAATCTTAGACTTTTTTTTTTTTTTTTTTTTTTTGCGGGACCGGGGTTCAAACTCACAACCTTGCACTTGCCACGCAGGCACTTGTGCCTCGGAGCTATCTCCCCAGACCCTACAGGTCTTAAATCTATCTGACATTTTGGTGTCAAAACATGGGAGCTCCTCAAGGCTGGCACTTGTTGCTACCCTTCCACACAATACCAGCCATCTTCTCAATCTCAAGTGAGTTGATAGGTTTTCTCTAGAGGACCCTGTCCATTTTCCTGTTGCCCAAAAGTACTACCACTAGGTCTTGATCTCTGTCCGGGCTGCGATCTGTTGCTCTGGCTTGGCCCCTCAGGCTATCTGGGACACTGCTCTCGCAGCAGTGACCCTGCTATTGAGTCTCCAGAGACAGCACAGCTCTTCTGTCCTCTGCTATTTTCTCTACTGACCACCTAGATGTTTCAGCCACTCCTATATGGGCAGCTCTGACTGCCTAAAGATTCACCTTTGTTCTGTCCCCTTAAGAACCCTTTATCTGGGAGGGTAAGACATCAAACCAAAAAAACTGATTTTCATTTGCTACAAATTGAACCATAATCATCAATAACCTGAACAAAGAACCTCAATTTCTAAACTCTTCAAGATTTAAACAGATTTATCCAGCACAATGGCAAGTGGCCCTAAGTTCCTTGTGCATAGGCTTTCTTTTATCTTTGCAGAAATTATGGGGCCTTAGAGAAAAATCATCAACAATGTATAGGGTGTCTAAGGAGAGTCACCTAGAGAAAAAAATGCTCTCAGATTTTCGAAGAACAAATTGGTCAAGAAATGGCCAAGACTCATCCAGATGGCTGACAATGACAAAAGATCTATAAGGTGCTATACATGGGTCCATGGTAAATCCTGAGAGGATTTTGACTGACCTTGTCAGATACCTAAAAATATTTCTTGTAAATATGTGGGATAATCCTTAAACTAGTTATAGGAATAAATCACTCTTTCGTTGGTTTCTGCTTTTTATTAAAATAATTCATCATTTAAAGTAATATATTCACAAGTGCCTGCTGGGCAAGTGCAAGGTCATGAGTTCGAACCCTGGTCCCACAAAAAATAAATAAATAAAGTAATATAAAATTGGGCCAGAGAGATGGCTCAGCAGTCTAAAGCGCCTGCATAGGAAAGTTTAGACAACAGCAGGGATCGCGGTTGGATCCCAGCACCACATGCTATGCCAGCCACACCCCAGGGCAAGCTGAGCCGGCCATAACACAAATAAATAAATAAGGTCAGACATATCTGAGATAAAAATGCAGCAGAAACACCTTAAAATGCAAGTAGTTACTAGGCTTGTTATAAAAATAAGCCAATAGTATACAACATAAAAAGGTTTTAAGGATAATTGTTTTGTTTTGTTTTTGTAGAACCAGGGATTGAACTCAGGTCCTTGCATTTGCCAGGCAAGCTCTTATTCTACTGAACTATCTCCCTAGCCCCTAATAATGCATTTTCGGTATAAAAAGATCTTATATGAATGTAACTTCAGTTACTGCTATACATACTCCCTCAAATAAATGATTGGTTTATAAGAGAAAAAAAAAATCTTGTATGATAAGGTTTAACCCTACCAAGATTTAAAAAAAACAGCAAAACTAAGAGCTCAGTGGTCACAGCAGATAATCAGATTACTAGTTAAGCATCATCTGTTCTGTGCAATTGTCCAAACATGCATTGTCTTTCAACTCTTGAACTTTGACTACATCAGCAATTCACCCCAGTACTTCCTACAGCACACCAGCACACCCTCAATCAAGCTGTGTACTTAATAAAACCAAAGATACCATTCTTAGTGGAACTAGACAGACTTTACACTCTGACCATCCTGTACCTCTCATAACTAAAATATAGGTTTTTATCTGTGTTTTATTCTGTTGTCGTACCTCTGAGCAGGAAATGGACAGTCCTAACCCAGGGCCTTGATATCCAAGTATGTGAGAAGTTCTGCAGAGGAGAAAGCTTATAAAACACAATATATATGTAGGGCCGGTGAGACAGCTCAGCAGACTAAGCACCTGCTTTGGCAAGTACAGAGAGTAGGGTTTAATACCCAGTTCCACATGCTGCAAAGGTTCTGCCCCTGGAACACACTGAACTGGAATGAGTTTGGGTATGGTGGCACACACCTGTAATCCCAATGCTGAGGAAGCTAAAGAGAGGAGGATCACTACAAGTCCAACCTGTGTAGTGAGATCATGTATCAAATACAAAAATGGAGCAGCCAGCAAGATGGTTCAGTGGTCTAAAGCACCTGCTTAGGAAAGCTTAGGCAACCATGGGACTGTGGTTCAATCTATGGTACCACATGCTGCACCAGCCCCACCCCCAGGGCAGGCTGAGCCAGCCATTAAAAAAAACATAAATGGAAAAAGAAAAAACAAAACAAAAAAAACCCCCATGATATATGTTTTATTATTCTAAATTTTCAGTTTTGTTTGCTCAGTTAGGCCTAAGATCTGTTCTTTTTAAACTTCTTTGTTGATTAAATGGGGCTAATTGTGACACTAAATCTAAATCTCTAATTTCTACCCCTCTATCCTGGGACCAGGTAAAAGCAACGAGCTGCAACAAAAGACAAGCATACAAGAAAAACATGAAAGCTGTCAACAGGAGCCAGGCATGGTAACACACACCTGTAAACGCAGCACTTGCAAGGCTGAGACAGGAGGATCGCTGTGTTCCAGGCCAGCCTAGGTTACACAGTAGTTCAAGGTCAGTCTGAGCTAGAGTGAGACCATGCATCCAAAAAATAAATAAATACATAAATGCATACATAAAGCAAGCTAGCTAGCTAGCAAAACCACAATGGAGTCATTCATGTCAACCCTACCAAAAGAGCCAAAAATTATGAGAGTTCCTACACTAAGTACCTAATAGTAACTATCACTAAAAATATTATTTAGGTCTGGTTTTCAAATTCTTGATAAAACAATTATTAATGTTTTTGTTTTTTGTTTTTTGTGGAACCAGGGATCAAACTCAGGACCTTGCACTTGCCAGACAGGCACTTGTGCCCCTGAGCTATCCACCCCACTTTTTATTTTTAAAGACAGGGTCACACTACACAGTTCAGGCTGGCCTTGTGCTCACTTCTGTAGTCCTCAGATTGATCTTAACTTGCAGAAATTCTGTCTCAACTTCCCAAGTGCTAGGATTATAGGCGTACACCATCATGTCCAGTTGTGGGGCTGGCCCAGCACACCTGGAGTTCTGGAGCCAACATGCCAATCTCTTTCTATCTGTTGCTCCCCTGGTGCCTAATCTATACAATATTCTTTCCTCAATACTGCAAGATACCTGTCATTTTACTAGTTCTTGACCTCAAAGATGCTTTCTTCACTATTCCTCTTGACCTCAGTTCTCAAAATCTTTTTACCTTTACCTGGGAAGATCCCACCATCAAAAACTGAACAGCACATAAACCATCCTTCCTCAGGGATTCCACAATAGCCCTCACCTTTCTGACCAAACACTAGCCAAATTATCACCTGCCTCTGCCCCTAAACCCTTGTATGTTTTATCTAGTATGTTAATGACCTTTTACTGTGCAGCCCTTCTCTGAACCAGTGCACACTCTTCAATTACTTAAATTTCTAACCAGAAATGGGTCACGTAATTTTTTCCTCCCTGGTACTGGGGATTGAACTCAGGACCTTGCCATTTGCCAGGCAGGTGCTTATGCACTGAGCTCTCTCCAGCTCCTAACCAAAAAAGGATATCCCCAGATGTAGTGGTCAATACATTATGTCAGCTTGAAAAGTTTAGAAGTTATACTCAGCAGAGAGCCAGGGTTCTTACTCTGTAAATAAGTCCTGTACAAGAGAAGGACATGGACATTGTATAGTTCTACACTCCCTCCCTAGGGCGTGGAGGGTCCTCCCTAGAGTGACTCAGCTCTTAAAAGACGTAAGAGAACTAAGGAAAGATGGAGAGTGGCACTTTCTCTGAGAAGTTCCCATCTCTGTAGTCCATGTGGAACAAATTGAGGTTTGCTAGATGCTGCAGCTGCCACCTCTCCCTTTGCTATTAGTTGTTTTCTACTGCCATGAACTGCTGCCCTCTGCCACATGTCAGTCTGCCTTGGAGCCAGCAAAGTATAAATTGAAACCTCCACTCTGAGCTAAATAAACCTTTTCCTTAATTTTGGGTATCAGGTATTTTATCCCAACAAGTGAAAAGCAACCAAGACACCAGATTAGGATCAATTCTTTCCAACTGAAGTCACCTAAGAGTTTCTTTCACCCTACCATATGGAAATCAATCACAGATCTCAAAAGCACCATCTTTCAAATCCCCTTACCACAATCAAAATATCATCTCCTAGCCAGGTGTGACAGTACACACCTGTGATCTCAGCACTGAGGAGGCTAAGACAGAATTCGCTACAGTTCAAAGCCAGCCTAAGCTACAAAGTGAGTTCAAGGTCAACCTGAACTGTATTAGGCCACCTCTGAACACTGGAGTGACCATTTACCCTCCCCACCTGTCTTCTACTTTTTTTGTGTGTGTGTTTGTGGAACCAGGGATCAAACTCAGGACCTTGCACTTGTCAGGCAGGTACTTGTGCCCCTGAGTTATCTCCCTGGCCCATCTTCTACTTTCAATCAACTCAGATCTGACCTCACTTCTGTATCAACACTCAGTCTCTGACAAAACTGAAAGGGGAAACAGCTTACTAAAAACCTATCTCACCAAACTCTTTTACACACCTAATACAGTGGGTGGATCTCTGCCACCACCCTTTTAACCACTGCCCATTTCACTCCATCTCCCCAGCCCACGCACATCAATCACATGTATCCTTTCCTTAGCAATAGCTCTCAATACACCCTCTTCTGGAGACTATCCCCTACCATGTATGTTTGTTGGTTTAAAGGCAAAGTTTCACTATGTGTTTCAGGCTGGTCTTAAATTCCCTATGTAGCCCAGACTAGCCTTCAACTCACGGGCATGTACTGCCAAGCCTGCCTCCCCTTCTTCCTTTTTAAAGAACAACTTCTGAAAAACTTTGCTGAAACCTCACTCCAAATAACCTGGTGGGCTGGCAAGATGGTTTAGCAGTCTAATGCCTGCTTTGGAAAGCTTACGCAGGGGCCCGGCAGGATGGCTCAGTGGTCTAAAGCTTTCCTGCTTAGGAAAGCTTGGATGACTTCAGGGACCGCGGTTCGATCCCTGGCACCACATGCTGCCGCCAGCCCAGCCCTCAGGGCAGGCTGAGCCGGCCATAAAAAATAAATAAATAAACAAACAAAAGTTCTGAAACAAGAGAAAAAATAATAATAAAATAAAATAATTTTTTTAAAAACTTGTTTTAGGGGGGCTGGGGAGATAGCTCCGAGGCACAAGTGCCTGCTGGGCAAGTGCAAGGTCGTGAGTTCGAACCCTGGTCCCACAAAATAAATAAATAAATAAATAAATAAAAAATAAAAATAAAAACTTGTTTAAAAAAAAAATAAATAAAATAAAAAGAAAGCTTAGGCAACCACGGGACTGTGGTTCGATCCCTGGCACCACAGGCTGAGCCAGTCATAATTTATAAATAAATAAATAAATAAATAACCTGATAACAATCCTACTTTTCTATCAATCATGCTAGGAACATGGTCTACCTCAAAACCCTCAGCTCCAAACCCTTACAACCAAAACGTCAGGGACTTTACACGATTATTTTTTTTTAATTTTTTAATTTTTTTTTCTTCTTTCAGAACTTTTTGTTTGTTTGTTTGTTTGTTTGTTTGTTTGTTTGTTTTTGAGACAGGGTCTCGCTATGCAGTTCAGGCTAGCCTTGAGCTCACTTTTGTAGCCCAGGCTGGTCTCGAACTCACACCAATCCTCCTGCCTCAGCCTCCGAGTGCTGGGATTACAGGCGTGAGCCACCACGCCCAGCTGTTTATTTATTTTTATGGCCGGCTCAGCCTGCTCTGACAGCAGGGCTGGCACAGCATGTGGTACCAGGGATCGAACTGCAGTTGCCTGCAGGCGCTTTAGACCACTGAGACATCCTGCCAGGCCCCCATACATAATTATTCTTCCCACAATAGCAACCACAAAGCTTTTGGGTTTTACCTCTTGGATCTACCTCTCCAAGCTAAAACTCATCTCAAAAAAAAAAAGCCCATTTCAGGTGTGGTGGCACACACCTTTAATCCCAGCATTTAGCAGCCTGAAGCAGGAGGATCTATGAGAGTTTGAGGCCATCCTGGGCCACATAAGGGAGTTCAAGGCCTGGCTGCATTATGCAGTGAGAACCCCTTCCCAAAAAAAAAAACCCAGAAACTTTTTTTTTTTTTTTTTGGTGTTACCAGGAATCAAAATCAGGAACTTGTGCTTGCCACACAAAAACCAAAAACATTTTTAAAATAGTTTTAAAGCCCAACCCCACCACTTCTTCACAGGTGGAAATTTCAACTTCTGACTCCTGTGTCCATGCTCATTGCAAAGAAAACAGATCAACACAATGAAACCAACAAATTATGAACCAACTCATGATCAGTTCCCCACAATTCTATGATCTTATTCTGCTACTCTTCAAAGACTACCAGCCGGGCATCGTAGCACATGTCTGTAATCCCAGCACTTGGAAGGCTGAGGCAGGAGGATCAGTGCAAATTCAAAACCATCCTGGGCTACAAAAGTGAGCTCAAGCCCAGCCTGAACTGCACAGTGAGACCTTGTCTCAAAAAGATGAAGACTACCAACATCCTCTATGAAAAGAACAGTAGCTACTCCTTTTCGTGGGCTGTTAAAGAGATTTCATTAATTTTTTCTCCTAATAACCAGGCCTCAATTTATTCATGAGAACTCACTATGACCTATCCCTCTTCTCTATCACTATAACATCAGTCCCCATAAAAGATTTTATAACCAACCATTTAGGACAGTCCCACAATTGCACCATCAACACTGTTAACAGAACTAATTCCCTTCTCTAGCCTAAGACTGCTGGCTGTGCCTATTTCTACCATCTTCAGCCCATAGATCAGTCCCAACCCCCATCAGCCCTGGTAAAAACCAGGCACTGCCTGTTCTATAGAAGGACTGAGGTCCAACCCTCAGAGACCAGACATTCTTCTTAAACCCTATCTGACAGCCTTGGCAGACAGGGCCAGGTAACTGTTTAGACTTATCTCACTAACTCCTCTAATAATCCTGCAACTATGCACCCAAGTACTGGCCCCATAACCCTTGGCACTCACCTCTTATACCAAGTCCCCCTTGGCCTTTCTTATGAGCCAATACTCATTCATGAGAAACATTTCACAATGCAACTAACCCATCTCCATCAAGACCCCCCAAAACTATGTCTCACAGGGTCAACTATGACATCTGACCTTTGGCAAGTGGAACATTCACCCAACCTATCTATTCTCCAGGTCACCTAGTTTCAATCTGTTCCCCAAGCCTAAGTACTCACAAACTTGCCTAGCTCTTCCATAGGCTCTTACTGACATCTCTAAAACTCTACATTAATTCTATCTATGCAGGGGCCTCTTTGGTTGATTCCGTCTTGCCCTGGAAAATGAGCCAAGTCCTTCAATTTGGAGAACTTGTACTTTACCACACCTCTTCTCACTACACCTCACAACCTGCCTATTCCAATCAAGAATCTTCTTCCTTTGTGTTCAGCAATCCTACCTATGCCTGCCCACTGACTGGAAAGGAACATGGACCCTAGCCTATGTGTCCCTTCTATACCAATGTAGTCCCCTCTTTGTATCACTGACATCAACCAAAAAAGGGGCACTCTAATCCCCTTCTAGTAACATGGTGGATATCCAAAGGAATAGCCTCAAGGTAGGAAAACTACCAAAGTTTATGAGAGGACTACAGGAGAGCCTCAGTGAAATCTCAGAGCCCAATCAAGATTCGGGACCAGGGAGACTCCCTAGCAGGTGTGACCCTAAGAAACCAATAGGGCCTAGATCTACTCCCCACTGTAAAGGGGGATTTGCTTATTCTTGAAAGAAAAATCCCCACCAGTTGGGATGTGGATCTGATCTGAGATGCTGCCTAGAAGTTAGGAGTCCATACCCTAAGAAGCTGATAAAAACATTAAAAAACACTGGGTAATGGGGGCCTGGCGGGATGGCTCAGTGGTCTAAAGCGCCTGCTTGGGAAAGCTTGGGCAGCTTCAGGGACCTCAGTTTGATCCCCGGCACCACATGCTGTGCCAGCCCTGCCCTCAGGGTGGGCTGAGCTGGCCATTAAAATGAGTGAATAAACAAAGATTCTGAAACAAGAAAAAAATTAAAAATAAAAATTCTAAAAGAAAATAAAAACACTGGGTAAGTGACTTCAAAGCCAATCATGGCTCCTCTGATTAGTCCATTTTATTCCCAATCTTAAAAGTTCTTACCATTTTAGTGGGACCATTCCTATACCACACCATTATGTGTTCCATCAAACAAAAGCCCAAAGCCTCATCCAACACCAGGTAGATAACATCCTTTTACTTAAAAAAAAAAATTAAAAATAAAGGCCAGGTGTGGTGGCACAAGATTATACCCAAATCTCAGCATTTGGGAGGCTGAGCAAGAAGATTATTGCAAGTTTGAGGCAGTTTGGGTTATAAAGTGAGTTTAATTCCCACCTAAACTGCATAGTGAAACCCTGACTCCAAAGGACACAAAAAATAAAAAAATACCAACAAATCCTCTCTCATTAGTGGGAAAAAGAAATACAAATCAAGACAATGGCCCAACACAGTAGAAGGTACCCAGAGAAAAAAAAGCACCCTGATTCCAATTTTTCTCCTACATCTTCATCCCCTTCAGTGGTTCTCAACGTTTCTAATGCCATGACCCCGCAATACAGTTCCTCGTGTTGCATTGACCCCAAACCAAAAAATAATTTTGGTAGCTACTTCAAAACTGTAATTTTGCTAACAGTTATGATTCAGAATGGCTTTAGGCGACCCCTGTGTTTTGGTCACTGGATCCCCACTGGGGTCACAACCCACAGGTTGCGAACCACTGATCTCCTTGTTTCTATAAAAAGCCGAAGATTAGCTTAAAGCTCCCTCTGGTGGCCTAACATTCAATCTAGGCTTCCATTCCTTAAAAGAATCAACTTCCTTGAACGTTTTCACCACTCCAGCCCATTAACCCCCCCATTCCCTCAGCTCTGCTCCCTACTCCAGGCTTGAAAGTTATTGCCTGCCTCTGAAGGGCTAGTACAGATTCTGACATGATGTTGCATAATTTTTTCTGCCTCAATTGACTGTCTCTGGAACTCAAATCTAGCTGACACCTGTGTGGAAGACTACCAAGACAGTTCTTATAACCATGTGGCCCTGTTTCCATGTACTGATATGTACAGAACCAGCCAGGATACTTTTTATCCCTTCAATCAGCAATGCAAATGGGTCTAACAAAAGTGCTGATGTGTATGTATTTAGAGTAATGTGACATGGGGCCGGCAAGAGAGCTCAGTGGTCTAAAGCACCTGCTTAGGAAAGCTTAGGCAACCGCAGCGACCCCATTTCAATCCCAGGCACCACATGATGCACCAGCCCCAACCCCAGGGCAGGTTGAGCCGGCCATAATAGGAAAGAAAGAAAGAAAGAAAGAAAGAAAGAAAGAAAGAAAGAAAGAAAGAAAGAAAGAAAGGAAGGAAGGAAGGAAGGAAGGAAGGGATGGAAAGAAAAACAAAGATGGATATAGATAGATTAAAAAATAATTTTAAAAAACTCTCAAACAGTATGCCTGAGGTAGGCCAGTGAGGCCACACTGCACATAAAGCTGTGCTGGCTGCCAGCTGACACTGAGCTTCCATGACATCTCAGGGTATGATTACACATCAAAATTGAAGCACCGGGGCCTGCGGGATAGCTCAGTGGTCTAAAGCGCCTGCTTCGAAAGCTTGGGCGGCTTCAGGGACTGCGGTTCGATCCCCGGCACCACATGCTGCACCAGCCCTGCCCTCAGGGCGGGCTGAGCCGGCCATAAAAATGAGTGAATAAACAAAGGTTCTGAAACAAGAATAAAAATAATAAAAAAAAAAATTTAAAAAAAAAAAGCCGGGCGTGGTAGCTCACGCCTGTAATCCCAGCACTCGGGAGGCTGAGGCAGGAGGATTGGTGCGAGTTCGAGACCAGCCTGGGCTACAAAAGTGAGCTCAAGGCCAGCCTCAACTGCATAGCGAGACCCTGTCTCAAAAAGGCCAGAAAAAAAAAAAAAAAATTGAAGCACCAACCCCAAAACACTAGGTACTGTACCAAACTAAGATATGCAGATTACACTTTCTGCCTCTCTTTGCATATTGCAGAGGTAATTTTAGGCTTCCTACCTAGTGCAGCTCACAGCACTCATGCCCTAACCACTCCCTTACTCATGAACAAAACCCAGGTTCAGCCCAGGGTTGAGGCCTATGTTTTGGTTAGTCATCATTCTAAGTGGACTTAGGGCCCCCTTGGCTCCTCACAACTACAAATATGCCTTAATGTCATTATTCTTGCCATGGTTTGCATTGGATGTGGTAGAGTGAAATTAAGTTATTGTAATTCCAATAACTTTCCCTTGGGAATAAAATGTAAACTCCTCTAGATCTTGATGAAGTCCATGAAGGGACTTCTATAAGCTAATACACTAAAAAAAAAAAAAAAAAATTCCTTAGAAAAAACACTGCACCAGAAGAGGCTATTATCAAGAAGTCAACAAGAGGCTTGCAAGATAGTTAAGCAGTCTAAAGTACTTGCTTAGGCAACCACAAGGATTGAGGGTCAATCCTCCATGCCACATGCTGCATCAGCCCCACCCCAGGGCAGACTGAGCCGGCCATAACATAGTTTTTCTTTTTTTTTTTTTTTTTTGTTTGTGGGACCAAGGTTCAAACTCACGACCTTGCACTTGCCCAGCAGGCACTTGTGCCTCGGAGCTATCTCCCCAGCCCCTATAACATAGTTTTTCTTTGTTTACTTGTTTGTTGTTTGCGGGACCGGGGTTCAAACTCACGAGCTTGCACTTGCCAGGCAGGCACTTATGCCATGGAGCTATCTCCCCAACCCCATAAAATAAAGTTTTAAAGCCAGGTAGATAGCTCCGTAGAATAAGTGTGTGTCTGACAAGATCAAGGTGCCAAGTTCAATCCCCACAATCATTAATAATAATAAGTCAACCAATAACATGGTTGGAGAGGCTGTGGGGAAAAAGGAGCCCTTCTCCATTGTTGGTGAGAGTGCAGACTGGTATATTAAAGGACAGCATCTAGCAAAACATCCTATTCACTTTCAGAAGAGACTGAGGCAGAATTCAATTTAGTTTGAACCCTGCCTGAAGTATTTACACAGAAATACCCTTGTCTAAACTACCCTGTTCAGCCCGGCAGGATGACTCAGTGGTCTAAAGTGCCTGCAGGCGGCTGCAGGGACCGCAGTTCAATCCCCGGCACCACATGCTGTGCCAGCCCTGCCATCAGGGCAGGCTGAGCCGGCCATAAAAATAAATAAACAAACAAACAAAAGTTCTGAAACAAGAAAAAAATAAAATAAATTAAAAAAAAACAAAAAAAAACCACCCCGTTCCTCACACCTTCCCCAGCCCAGTGAGAATTTCACAAACATGCAGGAGATAAGGGAGAGACAGGACTGATTAGAGGCAATAAGAGAAAGACTACTTGCCCATGCTTAGCCATAAATCCCACTATCGGAGACCCGGCACCTATAGGATATAGGGGCACATTTCTGCCCAGTTGCCATAGCAACAAAGAAACTACAAAAGCACGCAGGGAACAAAGAACTGGGCCTTTGTGCTTCCCAATTTGGAAAAGAGGAGTACATTGGTTGCTGGCTAACTAATAAAGGCTCTATAAGATGTTTAATTTGGTCTCCTGTGGGCAATACACGCAATATATCTGTTACAATACCACCATTACGGAAATCAGTATGGAGATTCAAAAAGCTAGGATTCGAGGTCCCATGCAAGCCAGCAATTCCCTCCTAGGTATTTTACCCGAAGAACTGAAATCATCACACCACAGCGATCTATGTGCACCCATGATTATTGCATTGCAATTTGTCATAGCTAACTCTTGGAAACAACACCAATACGCATCAACTGAGGAATGGGTAAAAAAAAAGATAAATTTAGGCTTTTGTAGATAAATGGAAGCAGCTAGAGATTATACTGGTTAATGAAATAAATTAGATCCACATGTGCAAACACTGTATTACCAAACTAGTGTGAGAACCTGAAAGAGTAATAAAATTCTAAAAGGTACAACAGTATGAATGGGAAAGAAATTGCTCAATGGGAAGGAAAAACTGGAATGAGGAAAAGGACAAATGAAAGGGAAAAAAAATTAGGTATATATGCAGAATAGTTTGGATAATTGTACTGTTGATTACTTTTGAAAAGAGCAGTTAATGCTTAATTTTTTTAACTATTTTTTTTCCTTTTTTGAAATTATGGCTTGTTATTGTCTTGTTTTTCTCATTAAACAAATTTCACACATTTATGTATGGTAATTTGAACAACTGACTTGAAGATATAGCATCATGTAATACAGGAGCCATTGTTGAATTATTACTTTGTTTAGTGAAATTTTACATCATTTCTAATGAATTTTTTTCTATCACTATTTTATATTCTTTAAAAATTAATTAATTAGCTGGGCGTGGTGGCGCACGCCTGTAATCCCAGCACTTGGGAGGCTGAGGCAGGAGGATTGGTGTGAGTTTGAGACTAACCTGGGCTACAAAAGTGAGCTCAAGGCCAGCCTCAACTGCATAACGAGACCCAGTCTCAAAAAGACAAAAAAAAAAAAAATTAATTAATAAGGAAAAAGGAGATGGATTAGAAACCAGAAAAAAAATAGCAAATAAAGAATAAGAGGATAGGGGCCCAGCGGGATGGCTCAGTGGTCTAAAGCGCCTGCTTGGGAAAGCTTGGGCGGCTTCAGGGACCGCGGTTCGATCCCCGGCACCACATGCTGTGCCAGCCCTGCCCTCAGGGCGTGGGCTGAGCCAGCCATAAAAATGAGTGAATAAGCAAATAAAGGTTATTAAACAAGAAAAACATAAATAAATAAAAAAATTCTAAAAAAAAAAAAAATGAATAAGAGGATAGGGGGCCAAGCAGGCTCTCATACGGAGGCGGGTTGTTTATCCTGCAGAAATGATCACCAAAACTCAGAAAGTAGAGCTGGGCCTTAGGCTTCCAGAGAAAAAGGAGGAGGAGGTAGAGGAAGAGGAGGAGGAGGAGGAAGAGGAAGAGGAGGTGGTATTCAAAGAACCAGAGACTCAATACACAATTGTAAATGATGGAAATTATTTTGTTGATAATTCTCCTATGAGGGACACATCCCCCTGTAGGACTATAAGCCAATAGCAGATGTCGCATATATCCTTGGTGAGGAAAAAAAAAGAAGAAAAAGCCAGCAGGATGGCTCAGTGGTCTAAAGCGCCTGCTTAGAAAAGCTTAGGCGGCTGCAGGGACCGCTGTTTGATGCCCAGCACCACATGCTGCACCAGCCCTGCCCTCAGGGCAGGCTAAGCCAGCCATAAAAGTAAATACACAAACAAAAAATAAAATTAAATTTAAAAATTCTTAAAAAAGAAAAAGACAGGCCAGAGCACTTTTTATGAAGAGCTCCCAGAATCTGAGCCCACATCACAAGCCAGATACACAGAGAAGTCACCTAGCACCAGGAAGCAGGTCTTTGACCACTGAGTTCTTCAGTGGAGAGAAAAGAAGACCTTGCCTTTGGCCACATCAGAGGGCTCAGAGGTAAAGACATGCCACAACCCCAGTCTGAGTGAGGAGGCAACCAGAGGTGGAAAAAAGCCCAATAAACACAAGAAGGAAAGAAAGGACCAGGATACTACAGCCTGCTCCATCCAGGACCCTTGGCTCTGTGAGGCAGGAAATGATATGCATGGATGCACAGTGGAGAAGCGGGCTGAGGAACAGGCAGCCTTAGGGCAGAAACAGAAGCCACACAGCTCCAGAGAACACAGTAGTAAAGTGAAGAACAATGTCCACCAGGAGGAAGATACCCTCCCAGGCCACTCTCAGCTCTCCAGGTCCATGAAGACCAGCCCTAAGAAAGGAAAAAAGAAGTCAGTCAGAATTGGGGCTCTAGAGTACATCCCACTAGATCACCCTAAAGCTGGAGTGAAGAAGAAAACCAAGACTAAGAAAAAGGAAGAAGAGCCATTTGTTGAGCTGACTCAAAAAAGGAAGAAAAAGAAGGAAGAACACACGATAATCATAGACCCTTGGGAGGAGGAGTCAGATACAGACCTGGAGGTGGTGATGGAGAAGAAAGGCACATAGACCAGGTGAGGAAGAAGGCCTTGCAAGAAGAGGCTGACCAGGAGTCAGGCACGACAGAAGCGTTTGAACCCAGAAAGTGGACAGGAACCCAGTTTGGCCAGTAAAATACTGCAGATTTTGAAAACAAGGAACAGAAAATAAAATCTCTCAAACTTATGGGCGGCTTTAAGAATCTGTCCCCGGGGCTGGCAGGATGGCTCAGCGGTCTAAAGCACCTCCTTAGGCAGCCACAGGGACCACTGTTCGATCCCCAGCACCACATGCTGTGCCAGCCCTGCCCTCAGGGCAGGCTGAGCCGGCCATACAAATAAATAAATAAATAAACAAAAAGTTGTGAAACAAGAAAAATAAAATAAAAATTATTAAAAAAAAAAAAGAATCTGTCCCCTTCGATCAGCCACTCCTCACATGACCACAAGGCCCAACATGGCCCTCAGCAAGGCAGCAGCCAACACCCAGCAGCAGAAGTTGCAGCAGGATTACAACCGAGTCTGGAGCTGTAAGTACAACCGGGGTGCTGGACTTGGCTTCTCTGCCACCCCTAAAAGAGTCTTCTACGTCGACAAGAATGCATCTAGGTCTATCAGGCTGGAAGATTAAATGCTAATGTCTTCTACTCAAACAGCTCGGATGGCTTTTCTCAGTTTTGCAGAAGAAAGCCACCTAGCAGCTGTCCAGGATGGAACACCTGTGGATCAACTGGGCAGCTCATGTTCTGGGAGCTAAAACACTTTTTTTTTTTTTTTTTTTTTTGCTAAACCTTCTATCTCTGTGGTGACATGGGCATGTGAATAATGAAAGCTGACAACTGGAATTTGTTGGAGATATAATGTGGCCCAGGCACACACTGTTTTTTGCGTTCATGTATTTAACCATCATCATGAAGTAGGTGCTATTCATGAGGCAGCTGAGGTTTAAAGAGCAAGTAATAAAATTGCCCATGGCCACCCACTGTTGAGTACCATGTGTTACAAAGCTGTACCCTAAGCCCTAAGTTACTGAAGCATTAAATGATGGAGGAAATAATAAATAAATAAGAGTAAGAGGATATGGCTCAGTGTAAAGGTCTTAGTTTCAATCCGACTATAAACAATACACACAAAACAGCCAAACAAACAAAAAAAACCAATACACACACACACAGCTAATTTGAACAGGACTATGTATATTCAAAGTTATCTGTATAATGATTAGTCATGTAGCACTAAGACTGAGTAAAAAAACCTTATAAGAATTCCTGATTACCAGGCCTGGGGAGATAGCTCTGTGGCACAAGTGCCTGCCTGGCAAGTGTAAGGTCATGAGTTCAAACCCCCAGTCCTGCAAAAAAAAAAAAAAAAAAAAAGAAGTCCTGATTACCTTGCAAGTATAGATTTAAACAAAGACCACAAGGAAGATGACAGAGTGGTAAGCAGCAACAAATCAACATCTTCAAAATTCAGATTCCAGACCCTGGAAAATAACAACTTGGGGATGAAAACAAGGAGGGAGGTGGAACCCTGGGGCACATGGAGGCTCTGAAGGGAACAATGGAGCCCACAGACCAAGTGAAGAGACAGACATCAATGCAGAAAGAGGGAAGAGGTAACCTCCACTTTTCCTCCTCCTTCTGGCTCATGGGGTAAGGAAGGAAGATTGAATCTACAACACAGTGAAAGTGGTGACTCTAGGGCCTCTAGGGAGAAACACACCAGTGGAAGCAGTAGATGCTTTGCACAATAGCAGGTGTGCAGCTCAACTCCTGTTTACCATGCTACCATTCTTCACTTGTTTCATCTAATTCTTTGAGATAAGAACCTCGAAACCAACTCCAGAAGGAGATGTGAGCACAACTCTCAGTAACACCCAAGCACTAACACCTGAGTTTTAACACATGGTGGTACCCACTTGTAATCTCAGCACTTGGCAGGCGAAGGCAGGCAGATTGCTACAAGTCTAAGGCCAGGCTGGGCTACCTAATGAGCTCAGGGATGGCCTGAACTAGTCATCAAGAACCTGTCTCAAAAATTCAAAACTCGGTAACATTTACTTGAGAGCCAATTTCAAAAAGGAGCTATCCAGTAACACTGGGACAGACTCAAAACCCAAAAGCCAGATATGCATAAAAGACATCTCTGAAAAGTGGTTATTTCCTAAAGAGATGCAGATACTAATCATAAAAGCTATCTACCACAAGCAATTTATAATCCTCAGCACAGAAAAAAAAAAAAAGAAAATGATAAAAAAAAACTTAAAAAGACAATGAGAAAACACAGAAACAAGATACAATTCATAATCCCCAACTTGCCCACAGCAAATCAAGGGTACAGTGAAGCAAAAGAAATCAAAAGCCCCCTCAATGAATTCTATGAAATGGTAGCAGCAGAAGTAACAAAACAGATGAATAAGTTGAGAAAAACAAAACAAAAATTTTTTGTAGAAAAAAAAGATAACTTAAGAGATAAGTATAATGAAGGGAATGGTGAGTAAATCTAAAGGACAGATACAAATAAATAAAATGAAGGAGCCAGGGCCCAGGAGGATGGCTCAGTGGTCTAAAGCGCCTGCTTAGGAAAGCTTAGGCAGCTGCAGGGACCGCGGTTCGATCCCTGGCACCACATGCTGCACCAGCCCTGCCCTCAGGGCAGGCTGAACTGGCCATAAAAATAATTAAACAAACAAAAGTTCTGAAACAAGAAAATAAATAAATAAATAAAATAAAGGAGACAGACAGACAGACATGGAAACAATGAATAACCAACATAGGAAAGAACTAGATTTCATAAAACAGACTCAAATAGAAATTCATACTTGTGGTACACACCTATTAATGAGGTTTGTTTGTTTTGTTGTTTTGCCATTCCAGGGATTCAACTCAGAACCTTGTGCTTACCAGGCAGGTGCTTATTCTGCTGAGCTATCTCCCCACCCCTAAAAACTTGACATTTTCTTCTTTTTTTTTTTTCTATTCTTTCTTTTTTTTTTTTTTTTGCAGAACCAGGGATTGAACTCAGAACCTTGCACTTGCCACGCAGGCACTTGTGCCCCTGACCTATCTCCCTGGCCCTCAGCCCTAAAAACTTGAGGATTTTTTTTGGCTGACTCAGGTTGCCTTAAGGGCAAATCTGGTATACCATGTGGAGCTGGGGATCGAATTATGGTCCCCTGCGCCTGAGTTTGCCCAAGCAGGGCAAACTTTAAACAAGTGAGATAACCAAACCCGTAAGCCCTATAATATTACCATTAGTCAAGAGCTAAAGCAGAAGCAATGCTTTGAGTTCAGGGCCAGCCTGAACTACACAGTAAGAACCTATATTAAGCCGGGCGTGGTGGCTCACACCTGTAATCCCAGCACTTGAGAGGCTGAGGCAAGAGGATCGCTGCGAGTTCGAGACCAGCCTGGGCTACAAAAGTGAGCTCAAAGCCAGCCTGAACTGCACAGTGAGACCCTGTCTCAAAAAGCAAAAAAAAAAAGAACCTATATTGAAAATAAATGAATGGGGCCCGACAGGATGGCTCAGTGGTCTAAAGCACCTGCTTAGGAAAGCTTAGGCAGCTGCAGGGACCGAGGTTCGATCCCTGGCACCACATGCTGTGGCAGCCCTGCCCTCAGGGCAGGCTGAGCCGGCCATAAAAATAAACAAACAAAAGTAAAAATAAACAAATAAAAATTACTTTTTTTAAAAAAAGAGCTATTGGGAGGCTGAGGCAGGAGGATCGTTGTGAGTTCGAGACCAGCCTGAGCTACAAAAGTGAGCTCAAAGCCAGCCTGAACTGCACAGTGAGACCCTGTCTCAAAAAAAACCAAAAAAAAAATTTAAAAAGAGCTAGTTCTGAGCCAGCAAGATAGCTCAGCGGTCTAAAGAGCCTGCTTAGGCAAGCTTAGGCAACTGCAGGGACTACAGTTCAATCCCTGGCACCACATGCTGCGCCAGCCCCACCCCCAGGGAAGGCTGAGCCAGCCATAACATAAATACATAAATACATAAATAAACAAGCAAGCTAAATCAAAAAAGCCTAAATAAAAATAAAAATTATACAAAAAAGAGCTAGTTCTTTGAAAAATTAAATAAACCTCATCAAAAGCCAATCTCATCAAAAAAAAGATCGAAATCCATTCCAAATAATCAAGAATAAAAAGAATAAAATCACAACAGATCCTACAGAAATACAGATCATCAATACCAAGCTACACTTTCCTCAGTATCTCCTTCCTTGTTTGAAAACCAAACAAATACAGACCATGCAGAGAAATTCCTTGTCTTAGCTCCCCAGAGAATCTCAAATTCTGCTAGAGGAGTTTCATCATCCTGGAGCACTAATATCGTACCACTTGCCTCTCTTATTAAAGCCTTCGCTAGATGCTCATTTGGGAAGTGTTGTTTTGATGTGTTTTGTTTTGTTTTGTTTTACAGAACCAGGGATCAAACTCAGAACCTTGCACTTGCCAGGCAGGCACTTGTGCCCTTGAGCTATCTCCCTGGCCCTCATTTGGGAGGTTGTGGGCCTGATCAGTCTATGACAGGAGGAGTGGAAACTGGTACAACCACTATGGAAATTAGTACAGATTGCTCAAAAGCTTAAACTACAGGTTCCATTTGACCCAGCTATTTCCCTTCTACGTATCCTCTCAAAAGAGCTAAAAGCATCATATCACAGGACTTATGCATATCCATGTTTATAACAGCCCAAGTCATAACAGCTAAATCTTGGAAACAGCCCACACGTCCACCAACAGATAAATGGATAAAGAAAATGTGGTTTTTTATAGACAATAGCATATAACTATCATAAAGAAAGATAAACTGAAGAGGCTTTTAGGTTAACTCAGTGGTTTAAACACTTGCACTGGCAATCCCAGTCAGGCACAGGGGACGCTGGTTCAATCCCCAGCCACCCACCCTTACAGCAGCCTGAAGCAGCCAAAAAGAAAAGAAGAGTGAGGGCCCGGCGGGATGGCTCAGTGGTTTAAAGCGCCTGCTTGGGAAAGCTTGGGCGGCTTCAGGGACCGCAGTCCGATCCCCGGCACCACATGCTGCACCAGCCCTGCCCTTGGGGCGGGCTGAGCCAGCCATAAGAATGAGTGAATAAACAAATAAAGGTTCTGAAACAAGAAAATAAATAAATAAATTTTAAAAAAAAAAGAAAAGAAGAGTGAGCTGGGCGTGGTGGCGCATGCCTGTAATTCCAGCACTTGGGAGGCTGAGGCAGGAGGATCAGTGCAAGTTCGAGACCTGCCTGGACTACAAAAATGAGCTCAATGCCAGCCTGAGCTGCATAGGGAGGCCCTGTCTCAAAAAGACAAAAAAAAAAAAAAAAAAAAAAAAAAAAAAAAAAAAAAAAAAAAAAAAAAAAAAAAAAAAAAAAAAAAAAAAAAAGTGATAAACTGAGTCATTTGCAAGAAAATGGATGCATCTTGAGACCATGTTAAATGAAGTAACTCAGACTCACAAGTTTAAATATCGAAATCATTTCTCTGGTTGAGAAACCCAAAGGGTAAATAAGGAGCACAAAGAAAGACAGATACTAGGAAGTAGGAAGACCATGTCCAAAAGCAAAGGAGAACAAGAGAGGTGGTAGGACAAGGGAAAGAAAGCAAAGGAAAAGGGAAAAAAGAGAATGGAATGTAAAAACGGAAACAAAGCTTTTGTAAATGTGGAGAAGGGCTGAAGGGAAGAGAAGGGAATACGAAAAAAAAGAATTAAGATATATTACGTACAGGTACAAATCCCCCATGACGAATGTGATCACTATGTATGACAAATATGCATTAATAATAGCTTTAAAAAAAAAAAAAGACCATGAGCCGGGCGTGGTGGCTCACACCTGTAATCCCAGCACTCGGGAGGCTGAGGCAGGAGGATTGGTGCGAGTTCGAGACCAGCCTGGGCTACAAAAGTGAGCTCAGGACCAGCCTCAACTGCATAGTGAGACCCTGTCTCAAAAAGACAAAAAAAAAAAAAAAAAAGGCCATGAAGTTGTTTTCTGGATGTGTGTGTGTGTGTGTGTGTGTGTGTGTTTTCCTCTCCACTGTTACCTTTGGCAATCAAGGCATAAAGTGGTCATACAGGCAGGACAATTCAAGACTGCATCACTATTGGGAACTGGCTGCTGCTGACGTGGCCTTTGTCGTCCAAAACCATGATAACTAGAACAGAAAAAGAAATTCATGAATGCAAAATCTCAGTTTCTAATTTTACTCTCTCATTAAAAAAGAACTTAGCAAAATAACTGACTGTAGGAATATGACATACAGGATGAACCTGGAATATCTTCTAGTGCCAGGAAGGAAGTACTCAAACAAAACAAATCAAAATGGAATGGAGAGGCCCGGCAGGATGGCTCAGTGGTCTAAAGCACCTGCTTAGGAAAACTTGGGCGACTGCAGGGACCGTGGTTCAATCCCCGGCACCACATGCTGTGCCAGCCCTGCCCTAAGGGCAGGCTGAGCTGGCCATAAAAATAAATAAATAAACAAACAAAAGTTCTGAAACAAGAAAAAAATAATAATAATAAAATTTAAAATAAAAATGGAATGGAACTAAATCAAACAATCTCTAAAGGCTAAAGCTAAAATAATTTGAACAACAATAAAAAAGTGGTATGGATTATAACTTTTTTTTCTCTTAGTACCAGGAAGTGAGCTTAGGACCTCACACTTGTCAGGCAAGAGCTGTGCCACTGAGCTATATCCCTGTATTATAATTCAGAATAAATCCCAAAATTTGGGAGTCTGAAGCAGAAGGATCACCATGAGCTAAGGCCAGCGTTAGCTACACAGTGAATTAAAGGCTGGCCTAAACTATATGATGAGGGGGCCCGGCAGGATGGTTCAGTGGTCTAAAGTGCCTGCTTAGGAAAGCTTAGGCGGCTGCAGGGACCACGGTTCTATCCCTAGCACCACATGCTGTGCCAGCCTTGCCCTCAGGGCAGGCTGAGCCAGCCATAAAGATAAATAAATAAACAAAAGTTCTGAAACAAGAAAAAAATTCTTTAAAAAAAAATTTAAAAGATAAAATAAAATAAAAAATAAACTATATGATGAGATCCTACCTCAAAAAACAAAACATATATACATAAATCTACGCTAGTACAGCACAGCCCCAGATAGGATGCAGTGGCAATGGCACTCTACCTCCATGTTCTTCCTCTCAAAGGCCCAAAAGCACCTGCCACAGCTCAGTGCTCCCTGGGCTCAATCCCCTACCCCACCAAATCCAACAAATTTCCTGGTTACTGTCAGAATAAACTACAGCAGTTTTTTCTTCAAATTTCTTTTGTTGATAGATGTGTATATAAATACAGTAAAGTGCAAATGTCACGAAAAACATTTTTCTAACTTTTTTTTCTACCAAT
This sequence comes from Myocastor coypus, assembly GCA_004027025.1. NCBI lineage: Eukaryota > Metazoa > Chordata > Mammalia > Rodentia > Myocastoridae > Myocastor > Myocastor coypus. Next base: position 1,016 of record PVJA010033639.1, on the reverse strand, counting down.
CTAAATATCAAATTTAAATTCTTACCCTCTTCTCTGCGCATCAACCCAGGCCTGGTCTCTATTATCTTTCTCAGGATCATATAGCAATTCATCATTTGTTGGAATCCTGTGCTGTCTCTTCTTTTTCTTCTTGTTTCTCTGTGCTAATTTTTAAAAGGGTGAGGCAATGGCTCAATATTGTTTAAAGTTCATAGTTCTTCAATATAAAAGAATCTCATTTTCCAAGATATATATTTATTCTATTAGCCTAAAAAAACAAGCTGGGTGTGGTGGCGCACGCCTGTAATCCCAGCACTCGGGAGGCTGAGGCAGGAGAATCGTTGTGAGCTCAAGGCCAGCCTGAACCGCATAGCAGAGACCCTGTCTCAAAAAGCCAAAAAAAAAAACATAAGCCATTATTTTAAGTTGATTAATTGATTGATTAATTTGGCACAGGATCTTACTATGCAGCTCATACTTGTAGTTATCCTCCTGTCTCAGCCTCCTCAGTGCTGGAATTATAGACGTGTACCACATCTGGGTTTTTTGTTTTTAAAAGACTGGCTTTGGGCTATAGATATAGCTCAGCAGTCAAGCACCTTCCTGGCAAGTGCAAGGACCATATGCTATGCTGGCCCTGTACCAAGCCAGCCACCAAAACTAGGCATGCTGGCACATGCCTGCAATTCCAGGGCAGGTAAGGCCACAGGAGAATTGCTATAAGTCCAAGTTGCATAGTGAGGGGCTGGGGAGATAACTTGGTAGAATAAGTGCTTGCCTGGCAAGCGCAAGGGCCTGAATTCAATCTCCGGTTCTGTAAAACAAAACCAAAAAAATCTAAACCCAAGCTGCATAGTGAGGTCCTATACCAAATTTAAAAAACTAAATAAATAAAGCCAACAGTGAGTTTAAGGTTGGCCTGGGGTATGTAGTAGACCCTATCTTTTTTTTTTTTTTTTTTAAGAATTTTTTATTTTATTCATTATTTTTATTCTTGTTTCAGAACCTTTGTTTGTTTATTCACTCATTTTTATGGC
>PVJA010033638.1:0-15781 GCA_004027025.1 Myocastor coypus | reverse complement strand
AGAAAGCTGAGACTGGGTCAGCAGATTTCATCAGGTGTGGTGCACTCCTCAATAAAGATGCAGATACTTTTCAATTTATCTGAAAAGACTAAAAAAATCTACAACTGAATAGAAAATCTTCAAGCTCCTTTAAAGTGAAATTGCTTTTAAGGAAGTGAGATTTTCATATAGAATTAACATAGACCACTACAGAAGTAACAAGTAGGCAAGTTATGTTTGCCTTAGGAGATTCCAAAGTAAAAGTCAGGTCAGTGTATGATTGTCCTATAAACTGAGCAGCATACATTTATTCCCCGTTCTTTTTGGCAGCTACTTACTTTTCCAATCTTTTAAGCCACTTAACAGTAATAACAATATAGACCTGCCAATTTCATAACCCACTAAAATCGAGACTTCTCTTCCTAGTTAAAAATATTCAGCATTTCATACTGGCCACATTACCCTGTTCTAGTCACCTATTTATAACTTAGCCAATTGTATGCGACTAGAAATTTACTAGTGACAATTTCTAAGAAACCTATTTTTTCTCTGATTTTTTTGAATAAAAACAATTATACAGAATGAGTCTTTTGTTCTTTCCTGTCCTACCAGTGATGATATACACAACTGTAGGTAAAGCTGCCATCTTGTCACGCCGTCGGCAGAAATGAACCTGTTCAGAATATCTGAGCAAAAATCAAGGGGAGGGTGGGCACGAAGACAGCTCAGTGGCAAAAGCACCTGCCTGACAAGTGCAGGGGCCTCAGTTCAATCCCAGGTACCACACATAAAAATCAAGAGGGTTTATTTTCTCCTTGCTGGTTTCCCTTTCCAGCTGTCCTAGCCCTTGGCTTATCTCTAATTACCTTGTTAACTAGAAAGTTAATCCTGATTTGATTAAACCACTTTCATAAATTAATCTCTCACATTTGCCAAACATTTCTAATCAATATGTGGACTGTTTCCCCAAAACTATACTTTTATTTCAAACTATTTCAATCACTCCCCCTCATTGGCACTCCTATTTTTCCTGTGGCTCTGTGCCAGACTTGTGTTAAATAAGAAAAGGGTTAAAGACATGAATTTAAATAGCAAATAACAATGTGTAGCTAGATTAATGATGTAGCTAGATCAATGACAGATAAAAAATTGTTAACCTTTCCTTTTAAAATCACTTTCTTTAGCTTTCCCATGGAGCAGCCATTTCCATTCCTTACTGCTGTCTCGGAGGAAATCTCACAGCTTGCTCATCCTGTCAGGTAATTTAAAGTGAGCCTGGCTGGGCTCACCACCAACTTCAACCTTTCTCTCAGCAGCAAGACTTTTGCCTCAAAAGGGCTCGAGCTGAGAAGTACAAGGTCTAAAGCAGGGGTTCCTCCTCCATCCCAGTTTGTTGTAGCTCTTTTTGCTTCGTGTACTGGAGACAGAGAACTGAGAAAGGGAGAAAAAGTCAGTTATATTATTTATTTATGTGTTTGTTTTTTTCCTCTCTCAGATTTGACAGTTTTCCAAGTGATGAGTTCTGAAGAAAAGGTGACGAAGCTGATTCCCTCATGAGACAGCTATGTGAATTCCCCAGCAGCCCCTGCAGGAGCCTCCCAGCTACTCAGTTTTGTGCAATGAAAAGGTCTTCTCTGCCTGGAACTCTTCCATCCAATACATCTTGAGGGGTGAAATTTCAATGGCAAGGCAACTGGCTAAGGTGATTTAAAACAGTTTTTCTACTGTTTCACTTGAGTGAAAATTTGAGTTAGGCAGTGCCTAATCTATGCCCTCATACCTGGAGCCATAGCTACCTAAGGGGGTTATATTTATGCTGTCTTTATTTGGTTTTTGCTTATGTCAAAAAAGATGGTGAGACTTTTGAAAAATGAAAGAAACAAAACCTGGAACAATCTGGAAAATTTAGAATCAATAGAAACTGAAGTATTTTTATGCAACCTAACTAAAGCCTGAAGGACTAAATCCCAGCATTTCTTATTGAATCTACTTTAAAATGGGAATAAAATTTTCTCTTGGAATCATGGGCTGTGTTCACACTTGTGTTACAGAGATGACACTCACATTCACCATCTGATAGTAACATTATGAAATGGGGAGTTGAGAAAAGAGAAACTTTGAAAACTTCCCATACATATAAACTAAACAGCCAGCAGAAATGTCTAACCATGAGTTGTAAAAAGTAAGGCCATATTAATATGCTGAGTTGTAAAATGCTCAAGTCAATAGCTTCCAACATTGCCTTTTGTGCTGATAATCTACTACTATTACGGACTATTGGACTATATATACAGCTACTTTCTCTTAGTTCAATGAGAAGAAAGATTTGTATTAATAGTGTTTAGACAAGATATTAAGTCTGCATCTTGTACTCTGAACTAATACTATGAAGACAACAATATGCAATGAATTAATTACTGGAACTGTCCTGCTAACCTGTTGTGTAATTACCTCATTACTATTTCTTTCTCATTAAAACTAATAAAAAATAAATAAAAGATAAACTAAACGAAATGTTCCTGAACACTCAACTTCAAGAGAAAGTTTAAAAATATCTGGGAACAAATGAAAATGGATATACAATATACCTGATGGATATGGTAAAGCAGTTCTAAGAGATTAAATTTATACCAATAAATATTTGCATGCAAAAAAGAAAATAAAAATATGTCAAATAAATAACAGTGTAACTCCAAATAAGGATGAAGTAAAAGCAATTAAGAGGTGGAAGTATATAATGAATATCACAACAGAGATGAATGAAATAGAGACTAAGAAAGCATAGAGAGAGATCAATGGAGCCAACACTTGTTTTTCTGAAAGGATGAACATAATTGAGAGCTTTAGCTGGATTAGCTGGTAAAAATAAAAAAAAAAAATCTCAGTTAACACTGGGAAGAGTTATACACCACTAAGTTGTATAAGCAGGAAGAAACGGATAAATTCCTCAGCATACAAAGCCTACTAAGTAAATGATGAAGAAATATAGCTACAAAACATAACAATATTGATTAAGTGATTTGAATTAGTAATAAAACTTGCCTGATGAAGAAAACCCTGGGAGCTAATGTCTTTGCTGCTAAATTTTACCACTCATTTAAGAAACAAATATCAATTCATCACAGATGTTTCTAAAATACTGAGGAAGAAGTGCTTCCAAACTCATCTTAAGAGACCAATACTACTCATACACCAAAGATGGAAAAAGATATAATAACTCAATAAATTACTTTAAAGACATCTAAAAATTTTTAAATAATTTTCCTCTACTATGTAGAATGTCTTTTTACTTTGATAATTGTTTAACAAAGGTGATTTATTATTACTTCTTTCTCAGAGCTGTGAATGAAACCCAGGACCTTATATTCACTTGACAACTGATTCTTCTGAACTATATCTCAGCTCTATTAGTATAAAAATTTGCTACATTGACTTCAAAGTAACCAAGATATTGATTAACTATTACTCAGGAATGGGGCATGAATTTTAATTGTGTAGTTTTACTAAAAACATAAAAGAGAGAACTTTTCATTGCTCTCTACTACAGTATATTTTCAGATATTGTGGAGCAGTAATTGTTAGCCCAGAAACCACTGATACAAAGCTTGAAAATGCTTTGAATTTTATGTGTGTGTGTGTGTGTGTGTGTGTGTGAATTTTTTTCTTTCGCAGAAAACAATGGAGGAAAGTTGCCTTTACATCTGGTGCCCTAAAGGGAAAGATTTATTTGTCATGCAACTTTGTTAATATTGTTCCTAACAGCAGAAAATGGACACAAAAAACTCACTGATGAAACTGTCTACTGGGACACCCATAAAAATGAGCATTTGCTTCCTGACCACAAAAGCAGTCCTGGGGATCATTTAAAAATCATTGTGGAGAGTCTCAACTCAGAACCAGTTAATGGGGCACATGCATTCCTCCTCTTAGGGATTCCATCGCCTTTCAACAGAACAGTCCAATTAAATGAGCTGATAGTCCCGATGCTACTTATGTCTTGGAGTCAGGTTTAGAAAAGAGGTGCAGAGTCCTCATTAATGAACATCATCTACCACACTGCAGCTCTTCCTATCAGTGTTACTCCATGTCAAGCAAGAGACATCACAGTACCAGTGACAGTTTGGGAACAGGATGCTAAAACTCCAGAGACTAAATCAGCTGACATGCTGATAATTACTGGTTGAACTATAGTCCTTACTTGGAGATGAAATGATACCAGAGGCACAGGAGAATTTCCTCAGGCCTTCTACTGTCCCCGGAAAAGAAAACGCACCTACAGAATCCTGTTCAATGTGAAGGCTGTTCTTGATCTCAGACTGAGACAGGGAAGGGCTACTTGAAGTTCATGCTGAGGAATGAATATGGAACTCCTCCTCTCAAAGCTATAATTGGAGACGTTAGAAAGGGAAACTTTGAAAAGCCAAGCAATTCCTTTAATTTTCAACTGTGAGGCTTAATAAAATTCCTCCTCTTTACTATTTATTTGCTTGTACATTACTCAAAAGTAACATTTCTGGGACACTTCATCCTCTGGCACCATGGGTCTTAATATCTGGCATGCTATAACACTCCTAATATAAAACAAAAAGTAACCCAGAAGCAATTTTCATGATAGTAGTGGTATGTTTATGTCTACTTCCTGAGCAAATACATAAGATCAAGCACTAATAGGAAGTTAAATGCTCTTTACAACAAATTATATTTTTATTAGCTCATATAAAACAGATGACACTCAAATGTATAAAGGGCAATAGTCTATAATCATGCTATATATCTTTAAATAATTGATTATCCCCACCCCCATCATCGTATATGGTCTGAAAAGATGGTTAACTCAAATTTCTCTTAAACAAACAGTTTGTAAAAACACCTGGCACCCAATGGACAAGCAATGAGTCTCAGTGTATTACTGATTTGTTCTTGATTCCAGTTTACACAGAATCTGACAGATCCGATTATCTGACATCTGACACTATGTCAGGGAGAGTTTGTAATAGCCTAGCATCATGACAGAACATTACAGAGGATAAAGCTGTTTCATTAGAGATCAAGGTTTTCTTTGACATCTATAGTAATAACTCTAGTTCTTCATATAAGCTAATATCTAGGGACTTTTGCTTAACAGTGTAAGAATATAAGTAATGGACATAAGATTTTCTTTGCAAATTGATAGATTTTTTTTAAAGGAGGCATTGAATTGTTAAAGAAGTATGCCTGCTAAGATCCTCTCTTTATATATATTTTCCTTGCTAGACATCTAATTATTATAGGTGACACTTGCTCTTCCAGTGAAATTTAAGTAAAGTATTTTATGTTACAGAGAGATCTTGTAGCTTCTGGCTCAAGGAGTGCCAGGATTTGCATGTTTCATGTGGAATTTTCCCCTCCTCCACCAAAGATGCTATCCTAGGTTTATTCCAAGGGCTTAGATAGTGGTGATACTGTGGACATTATTTTCCTTGTCTGCATTAGCAGTTACAACAGTTATTAGTCCCCAGACTTCCAAGTGGATTGGGGATTTTGGGGAAAGGTCTGTCACATAAAAGTCTGACACTGTTTCAAGGTCTCAGTGTGGTAGGTAGAAATTAATGATTTCTGTAGTGCTATATTTACCTCAAGCTGAAATAACCGAACAAAATTCAATGCAGAAGGTACCTTAAATATATTAAGCAAAATGAATTTGATACAGAGAAACATAGGGTTACAAAATGGTTGGAGAGGTTAAAACTTGGGGTCTTAAGACTAGGCATGGTAGTCGGGCGTGGTGGTGCAAGCCTGTAATGCCAGCACTCAGGAGGCTGAGGCAGGAGGACCGGTGAGAGTTTGAGACCAACCTGGGCTACAAAACTGGGCTCAAGGCCAGCCTGAACTATACAGTGAGACCCTGTCTCAAAACAGACCAAAAAAAAAAAAAAAAAAAAAAAAAAAGACTAGGCATGGTGGCATGCGCCTGTAATCGCAGTGCTTGGGAGGCTGAAAACAGAGGATCACTGAGTCTGATGTACATAGTGAGACCCTATAGACCCTGTAATAAATGTATTAGACTCATAGTGATCTGCCTTTTTACAGCCTCCCAAGAGCTGGGATTATAGACACACACCATGCCCTGTCTCAAATTGCTGTCTCAGTGCATGGCAGGAGAGAGGTCGGCATGGCAACTCCAGGGATTGAAATTACCAAAGAATTGAGTTATGAAAGGAATGGTTATCTCTCCTATAATTAGAAGGTAGGAAACTTAAGACACTGACTCTGAAACTAAGATGTTGAAAAACATTCTGACTCTGAAACTAAGATGTTTAAAAACATTAATTGCCATTAATTACTAGATGATTCAGAAGGTATTTTTTCTGGCTCTTCTCAAATTCCAGACCATGCATGTAAGTACTCATGGGTTCCCACAAATGTGTGACACTGTTATTTAAAGGAAGTCCAAGACAGTATGAGGGGCTAGGTCAGGAGAAGTACTGACAGGATACAGTAACCCAAATATGAATGGGGAAGTAAAGGCTGTAACAATGAGTAAGCGGAGACAGAGTGAGGTAAAGCCAGGGAGCAATTAATGGAGGGCTTCCCACTCCATTCTTCTCCAAAGCCACTTTGGTAGTAAGGGAGGATCTCTGGATGCCTGTGGGGCCTCTGGGAAAAGTTTTTAGTATGCGACAACCTATTTTTCCAAACCTTATTTTTGTAAATAAAGACAGTTGAATAAAAGAGTAAGGCATGGACTTTTACTGGTATAATTTGAAGATTCTTAATCAACACATCCCAAGCCCTTAATTCCTCTCTTGATCACTACAAAATAGCCTTTTATATTGTTTGCTTCACCATGCTGGGAGAAAACATCCAATGCCTGCAACTTTAAGGAGGAGAGTTTGGCTTACAGTTCAGAGACTTCAGCGCATGCTTCCAGGGAAAAATACCATTGTGAAAGGGCATGCAGAGGAAGTACTTCGGCAGTCAGGAAGCAGCAAGAAGTGAGGAGCTGTGGACATGGATGAGCCTTTCCAAGTCCCACCCCAGTGACCTACCTCTTGTAACTGCAGTCTCCTAATGGCGCATTCTGTTATAAACTAAAAACTGGAGAAATCCACGGATGAATATAGTGCCTCTGCACTCTAGGCGCCTTGCAAGGGTGCCAGCTGTGAATGTGTGGAACTCTGGGAGCCACTTCAGGACTAAAGTATAAGGTTCTGCTCCTAGCCTCCCAAAGGCTCATGTCGATCTCATTACACAAAATACACTTAGTCTGTCATAAAAGAAATTGCCAGCCTCTTAAAGGTTTACACCCTTTCCCATAGTGACATGGGAGAGGGACCACGACTTTAACACATGAAACTTTGGAAGATATTTAAGATCTAGACTACAGCAGTTTTGATTTTTCTCATTCTCACTCACTAAATAACCTCATGGTATGGTGGTGACTAGGACAGAATCCTAATTCTTCGTTTATAACCTAATGTGTAAGCTTCATTGACTGGAGCATCCTTTCTTTGAACCCAGGATACTCCTTTCTTGCATTCAGGTTATATAGGAGAAAAAAATTATAAACCTTTTCATATGGCAAAGAATTATAAAATGTTATGAAGTAGTTTAAAGAAACTATTAAAACCTGACAAAACATGTCCAAAAGCCAAAGTCAAACATGCAAACTAAGAACGTAAACCTTCCCCTAGGAAATGAAAACTTCTTCTATACTAAACACATTACCAAATTTATTTTGTTTCATTCCTGTTTTTCAAGATTCATGAATCTTATCCAGCCTTCTCTGTTAATCTATTCTTCCTTTAGGAAGATCATAATGTTGACAAAGTTAGAATCTTTCATCATCAAAATTGTTCTAGAAAACAGTAATGTTTTAGTGGAAGAATATAGGAATTTTAATGGAAAGAACATGAAATTTTTAGAGAAAAGACAGAAATTGAGGCAAATGTAAACTGAAGCCCATGGAGCTGTCTTTTAGCTAATGAATGATTTTTAGTTACTTAACTCCCTTAGGACTCAATCACTTTTTATACTAAGATATATCTGTTAGGATTTTATAAGAATTAGAGGTAACACATGTTTAAGTACCTGGCATAAAGAACATATTTAATATAGTGTGGCTGTTATTACTGGATTTTTCCCAGTATTATGTGAATCACTTTCTCTTTAAAAGAATCTTTAAAATAACTAATTCTGTTCAGTGAGTATGAAGAAGTTTAACTCACAGGGCAGCCTTAATGTTTCTAAAACCTGGAAGCATATCATTACAGGCATTGCAGGTATAATATGAGATAATATTTTCACAAACATACAAAAATAAACATATCTTATTTTTTCTTTTTAATTTGATTAGAATATTGGACATGAATGGGGAAAATAAATCTACCTGGCTGTCCACTGCACAGTAGTACATTATCATATCTGTTTTTGTTGTTAAGGGAAATAGAACTCAGGACCTTGTGCTTGCCAAGCAGGCATTTGTGCCATTGAGCTATACACCCAGCCCTGTCATGTCTTTTTTGATGTATATTTTACACTCAGTAAAATTCACTAAGTTTTAATGTAGAGTTCTCTAAGATTTGAAAAATGTGTATGCCCACATACTTATCACTCAAATAAAAATGTAAGACATTTTAATCATTTCTGAAGTTTCTTTTATGTAATTTTCTAGGTAATTCTCCCACCTCCAGAGGCAGCTACTCTTTGAAATTAATTTGTCTTTCCTATTCTTGAAACTCTCACATAGAATGCACTATTTTGTGTCTAGCTTTTATTAACATAATAATTTTGAGATTTCACCATATTTTTTGTGTATAAACAGTTCTTTTATTTTTATTGCTGAATAGTAAGTATTCTACACTTGTTCATTTTATCTCTCTTCATGCCTTTTACACCTTTCCACTGATAAATACGTGGGTTGTGTCAAGTTTGGAAATATTATGAATAAATATGTTATAATCATTCTTGTAAAAATCCTTTCAATGACATTTTAAAAAATTCTCTTTGATACAGAAATAGGAATTGATCTGCTAATTCCACATGGTAGATGTATATTGTAGTAAGTCATAAAAATTATTCTGGGTCATGATAAGATCCAGGAAAGACTGGTTCAGGTATTAAAAGGTGATATCTGTCACCATCCTCCTAGACTATGTGCAGCCATGAGAGCTTCTTGTTTCCTCTACCATGGCTTTGACTCTTTTTACCAATAGTCACTGCTTTTGGTGCTGTGTATGTTACAAATTTCACAACTTTTGTTTTAGACACTGAGTAGACCTTTACCACTTATTGAAACACAATTCTGATCTTTCAAGTCATTCTTTCAAAAGGGTTTTGTGAAAGTGTTTTGAAGAACTGTAATACTGTCATTGTAATTATAGTTTTCAACGTTCATCACTTCATAAGGAGACTTCTCTTACATTAGAAGTCACTCATGAGTTTTCTTTTTAACTTCTCTCTCAGCCTCCCCTGATATAGGTAATCACTAATCTATTTTATGTCTCTATCAATTTATGCACCCTTGATATGCCACATAAATAGAACCATCTAGTACATTTAGTATCTTTACCGTTATGCATGGCATTTTTTATTCTTCATTATGTGTTCAATCTTTATTCTTGTTACTGCACCTGTCAGGATTTCCTGCCTGTTTAATTTCAATGATACTAATTGTTCCAATCCATGACCATAAGATGTCTTTCCATTTTTTGTTACTATTTTCCTTATCAGTGTTTTCTAATTTCATTATAAATGTAGTTCACTTCCTTCATTCAATGTATTTCAGGAATTCACTTTGCTTCATTTTTTTATACACTTTGACAATGAGACTGATTTCTTGATTATTGTCTTAGCAATTCTGTTAGTGGCATATACAAAAGCTTCTAATTTTTGTGTCAACTTTGTATGCAGGCCTTGTAAAATTGACTGCTTTCTGTAGTTTTTAGTGTCATCTGGATGACATCTGCTAAGAGCTAATTTTACCTGCCTCCTTCATAGGTTTCTTCTTTCTTTTGCTTAATTGCTGTCTAAAGCTTTTCTGACTCCATTTAATAATGGCAGTCAATGTTTCTGTCTCTGATATTAGAAGAAATAATTTTAGCTTTTTCATTTTTGATGTGCTGTTTCTTTTTGTTTGTTGTTTATAGCCTTCATGATGTTGAAGTATGTTACTTCTATACTTAATATTTTTAGGACTATTGGGAGGTTCTGGAAGTAGAACTGAGGGCCTTGTGCTTGCCAGGCAGGCACTGTGCCACTAAGCTATACCCCCAGATTTTTAAATCCCATGATTTTTAAAATAGATGTGTAGAATTTTATGTAATACTTTCTCTGTACGTATTAAGATAATAGCAAATATATTGTCTTCATTCTTTTTATGTGATGTATTAAGATCATGGATTTGTTTATGTTGAATTAGTCTTGAATTTTAGAATAATCCTATTTAATTCAAGCATTTTATCCTTGGCATGTCTGATGGATTAGATTTTTAGTACTAATATTGTTAGAATTTTTAGATCTATGTTTTTCAGAGATATAGACTTTAGTGTTATTTTTGTTGTGTCTTTGTTTGGATTTTATGCAGGATAATGCTGACCTTGGAGAAGTTTGGAGGGGTTAGAGCATTTCAGTCCTTTGGAATAATTTGAGATGAGTTGACATGAGTTCTTTAAATGTTTGATAAAAGCTGGCAATGAAGTTGTCTAAGCCTGTTGTCTTTGATGAAAGGCTTTCTGTTACTTATTGAATCTCATTGTTGTTTATTGATCTGCTTACGTTTTCTGTGTCTTCATGGTTCAGTTTTAATATGTTACATGTGTCTGGAAATAAATTCATTTCTTCTTGAGTTCTCTATCTGTTGGTATATAGTTGTTCCTAGCAATCTCTAATTAACTTTGTGTTTCTGTGGTGTCAGTTGCAATGGCTTCTTTTTCATCTTTGAGCCCCTTTGTTCATTTATGGTTAGTCAAAAGAAAGTCTTGTCAATTCAGTTTATCTTCTTAAAAGTCTAGCTTCTCAATTTGTTGATTTTTTAAAATATCATCTTTATTTATTTTTACTATGCTATTTCTGATTTTTTTTTCCTGTAATGACTTTTGAGTTCTGTTCATTTTGTTCTAGTATTGGCTGAATTTTTGTTTTCTAGTTTCTTAGGATGCTTCTTTTTGATATTTTAAAATTTTGATGCTTGAATTATCACAATTTTTTTTTTTTTTTTGTCTTTTTGAGACAGGGTCTTGCTATGCAGTTCAGGCTGGCCTTGAACTCACTTTTGTAACCCAGGCTGGTCTCGAACTCGTACCAATTCTCTTGCCTCAGCCTCCCAAGTACTGGGATTACAGGCGTGCACCACCACGCCGAGTTTATAAATTTCTCTTGGTTGTATTTTTGCTGCATTCTAAAAGATTTGATATGTTATATCTCGACATTTTCATAGAGCCTTTATCTTAATTTGTTTCTTGAATTTAAAGACCTTAGTTGTCTTTATTGCTCCATCAGTCATTCAAAAGAATATTGGTTAACATGTATGTGTATAATTTCTCAAATTCCTCTTGTTGGTTTCCAGTTTTATTTCACAACAGAGAAAATATACCCTGTGAGTTCCTTTTTTAAAACTTTTGTTTCTGTATGTTTTTACCCTATTATGTTTTATCACACAGAACATTCAATGTGCTAATAAAAAAGCATATCCTTCAGCTGTTTGATGAAATGTTCTGAAAATACTTTTAGGCTCATTTTGTCTCTTGGCTGGTTTTCATTGCTTATTTCTGTATTAAATTTTTGGTCTGCCTTGTTTATCTATTAAAGAAAATGGAGTTATGAAGTCCTCTACTCACACTGCCTCAGAGTCTATCCGTTCAAAGCTACTAAAAGTTGTTTTAGATATTCGGGTGCTCTAGCACTGGCTGCAAATATATTTAATGATTATTACTTTTTATTGTTGAACTCATCCCCATATCATTCTAGAATTACTTTCTTTGTCTTTTTTACACTTTTAAAAATGTATTTGGTGCAGAGTCTCACTAAGCAGCCAGGACTCAGAGTGATCTTTCTTTTTTCAGCCTCCCCAGCGCTGGGATTATAGGCATGCATGACCATGCCTTGTCTCGGCGGTCAACTTAGTGCACCCAGAGGAGGGGCCGGTGCAGCACATGGTGCCAGGGGTCAAACTCCTGTCCCTGCACTTGCCTAAGCAGGGGCTTAGACCTCTGAGCAATCTCGCTGGCCTTCTTTCACATATTTTAAATTAAATTTTATTTTATCTGATTTTACTTTTTCTTAAAGTTTTGTTAGTGTACATTGGTGACTTCATGATTCATTGGTCTTTTATATCAGTTTCACTTATTTCTACTCTGATCTTTATAATTTCTTTCCTTCTGTTAGTTTCAGATTTGGATTTTTTATAGACCTTGAGGTGCATTGTTAGATTATTGTCTGGGATTGCATTATTTGCGTGCACTTCCATCTACAATCTTCTTCCTCCACACACCTCTCATGGCATCGCATAGCTGTAGTGCTGTCGTCCTTCCACTGCTCTTCAATTTAGCAACCTCTAAGCTTTTCCCCATTTTCTGTAAATTATTGATTATTCAACAATACATTATTTAATTTTCATAGTTTTTGCTATTTCTTTTGCTGTTGATATTTAGTCTCATACTGCTATGGCATACAGGTGATTGTTTCAATTCTTTTTCATTTCTATAAGTGCATTTTATGGTGTAAAATATAGACTATTTTGGAAAATGTTCCAAGTGCTGTTGAGAAACATGTATATCCTGCTACAGACGTGTGAAATAGTTTGCAGGTGTTTGTTCAGTGATGACCCTCTCTGGGCCTACCTCGCTTTCAGAGACAGGACTTCTTCCCGTGGGGCTGCAGTTAGTGCTCCAGAGAGTTTTGCTCTTCTGTCTGTGCTGTCTTCAATCCCTCCAATTTCTCTCTAGTTAATTTTTTTTTTTTTTCTGTCAGCTCTTTCTCTATTTCCAGAGATCCAATTATTTTCTCTTCATTAAGATTCTCTTTTCTGGATTTTCAGCTCCAGGTCTCAAAGAGGCTGCATTTTGCTGTTGGCCTTCCACTTCTGCTTGCTTTTTGCTTCCATTGCCATCCTCTGTTTTTCCCAGTTCCTTCGCTTGCAGTCTGTGTGCGTATTTATTAGTGAAGTGAGTTTTTTTTTGTTGTTGTTGTTGGAAGAATATCACTGGATCTTATTTTTAATCCATTTAGACAATGCATATCTCTTGACTAGAGAATTTAATGTTTATTATATGCAGGCTATTATTGATCAGTAAAGTCATACTCTTGTTAATTTTTTCTGGTTGTTGTTTGTTGTTCTTATACTTTGTTTATTTCTTCTCCTCCTGTTCATCTTTGTGGTGTGATGATATATACTATTGTTAAGTTTCATTTCTTGTTCACTTTATGTATCTGCTATACTATTGAGTTTTGTGTTTTTATGGGTTTAAATGGTGGTAACTATTATCATTTAACTTGTTTTTAGTAGCTTTGACTTTTTAAATTTTTTTTTGAGCAGAATATTTATTGAGAGAAAGTTTCTGTCTGAGAGAAGGGACAGAAGGGGGCCCTGAGCAGGTTGCCCCTGTTTTAATTTTTATTTTATGAAAAATAAACCAAATTTTGAGCACAAGACATAAAATAAATATATATTATATTGTATGATATATAATATACATACAGACACACACAGAGAGACAGAGTAATATAGGAAACAGAAGATAAATATGAAATAGGAAAATTTCTAGTAATTCCCCAAATTACATATTACATTGTTTCAAAATATGCATGCTAATTTATTTCATTTATTCTAATAGTTTATCTTAGTTCATTGAAAAGAAAATTTGTTATGAAATATTTATTTTATTTTTGTAAGAATATTTTGGTTTATATCCTGTACTGAGTAACACTTTGAAGATAATGTCATTTACCTTTTCACATAGTGTTTTAAAGCATTTTATTAAGGCTGATCTGGTGAAGATGAATTACAACATTTGCTTGTCTTAGAAAAACTATATTTCTTCATTTCTGAAGAATATCATTGATATTCAGGAGACTGCTTAAGATAATTTTATTTGCCTGTGAAGAAAAGACAATGGAAGGTATAAAACTGAAAAATATTCGTTTAAGATTGAAAGAGGAAAGAGCAATGAAGAAAGGTAGATGGATCAAGAAGGTGGGAGGATTCAAGATTTATTTGGTTTCATTTCATTTAGTGAATACCTTTAGTGACCTAAGCTTGGATCCAAAGTCAGAATCTGAGGTGAAAGCATGACTTCAACACTTATGTTAGAATTAAAACTACAGAGCAGAAGTGAGACATCAGCGAAGTAAACAAGAGGGCGTTACTCAGGTGGCCACAGTGCTGCTAACTGATGCTGAAACTTTCTACAGATCCTACTAATGCTTCTCTGGATGGCTCATTCTGAGGATTATAGAGTGAAAAACAACTGTTTACAGAATTCTGCTTTCCATTGTCTAAAAGTGGCCCCAGGGGTGCACATAATTCTGGAGTGGGCATGTTTGAATGAGAAAGCACTCAGAATTTCCATCTTTCTTTCTTTCTTTCTTTCTTTCTTTCTTTCTTTCTTTCTTTCTTTCTTTCTTTCTTTCTTCTTTATTTCTTTCTTTCTTTCTTTTTCCTTCCTTCCTTCCTTCCTTCCTCCCTCCCTTCCGTCCTTCCTTCCTTCCTTCTCAGTATTGGGAATTAAACTCAGGACCCTGAGCTTAACAGGCCAAGTGCTTATTCTACTGAGCTATCTCCCTGGCCCTAAGCGCTCAGGACTTCACCTGGGAAATCTGTCTGTGCATTACAAAGGACTTGGGGCAGAGAACAAGAAATGAGTACTCTTGACCAAAGAAGTTATTGCAAATTAGATCTACATGAGGTCACTGGCTTGAAGGAGTTGATCACCCTACCACAGCAACTAGAGTAAGATGAGCTGAAGAGGATAAAAAGTGGCAGAGAGAAGAGTGCCTAAGGGTTCTTGGATTGTCTAGGTCATCCATTTTATTTTACCTCAGTGGGAATTGGCTTCTTATAGAGAAGCCTCAGGTCACCAAGTCTGTGGCATTAGCTAGTGGGGGGCTGACAGATGACAGCAGGGGGTGACTGATGGAAACTTGTACCTGAAGCTGAAAGGAGACCTAGAAAAAGGCAAGAGATGGGTCAAAGAACTCTGTGATTAAAGCTCTGACTCCTTGTTCAGTTCCATGGTAAGCAAGATAAGATTGCCCTGGCCCTCACGTAACTTGCCTCCTGGTGGGTGACAGAGACCCTGAACATAAAGCAACTTCAGTAGGTGCTCAGATAAAGAGGACAGCATAACATTTTGAACCACTGAAGCAATATTTTATTTAAATTGTTTTAAGAAAAACAGAAAGCGTTTTCTGAAGAAAGCAGGAAAAGCGCTCCACCACAACTGTTTTTCTTTTTTTAATGGGCGTTAGAAGTATAATTGGATGTGTTAGAGTAAAGACCGCTTGCCTCACTCTACTTCCTTCATCTTCTTTGTGTTTTCCACACACTTCGGCAAGTGGCAAAGCTTTCATCATTTCTCAATATCAGAATTTTAATTATTTCTCCAGCAGAGGACTCTTGAAAAGATTTACGTGAAACCCCAAGTAAAAGTTATGAACTGTAGAGACCCAAACCGAACCGCTGGGAGCTGAGCCTGTGCACCCGCCACGGGTAAGCTCCCTGCGCCCCTCTGCCCCGCCTCTGAGTTCCCGCGACTAACTTCCTGTTCCAGCCCAGACCCAAACCACACCGCTGGGAGCTGAGCCCCTGCGCCGGCTGGGTCAGGAT
>PVJA010033637.1:0-23157 GCA_004027025.1 Myocastor coypus | reverse complement strand
CTGAATTCAATCCCGCGCACCAAAAAAAAAAAAAAAAAAAAAAAAAAAGATAAATAAACTTAAATCTGATTTCCAAAACTGGAGCTACTAGAACATGAGAAATACATCAGAACTTGCTAAAAGGAATTTCAAAATGTTCTGTATAACATAAAACTTAAGTGGGGAGGGGTACATTTCCCCATTTTTTTTTAAATGCTGAAAAAACAGCAAGAAGAAAAAGATATGAACATGGCTGAAGACTTTGTTGCATCATACAGCACTTCATGGCAGTGAAGGAGGCGGGGGAGGGGAGGCGGTCATCTGGGGACACTTTCTCTCCAACCTTCTAATCAGCTCGATTTTAATCAACAAACTACATACATCCTCAATAAGAGACAAATCTAACATAAAAACGTGCAAATACATAACTGAACCTTGCCAATTCAAGGTGCTAGCATTTTTTTTTTCCCAGTTCCATGGATTACCTAGTCATTTTACAGAAAGGCTCCCTTCTCCCTAACTGGCTGAACCCAAATGGTTCAAATCAACTTTCCCAGATCATTTTTATCACCTATGTTTAATGTTCTCTCCTATCTCACAATCAGATTTTAAGTATTTTGGTCAACTGATGTCAAGAAAGAGCAAGAAGTCTAACCCTACCTGTCAGAGCTGAGGTTGTGTAGGGACATAGGCACCTGCCTGGCAATAACAAAGTCTCTAGTTCGATACCTGGTACCGCAGAATAAATAAAATAATAGCTGACTGAATACACCACAATCTACAAGATCTGAAGCCCAAAGGGCCTTGAGGAAAAAGGTCTCTGTCACTGTCGTTCTTGTCCCTTGGCTGTGGACATGTGAACAGTCCTCACCGTTACTGCAGATGGGAATTCCCTCCCTGTCCAGATTCCTTCAATGTCCGACACCGATCACATGTTGTAAGTGCTCAATAAATGGTGCCTGAACGGAATTTTATTTTTAAAGCTGCCAAGAAAAGTTTCCAGAAGTCAGCTTTCTACTTCTACTTTTCTCTCAAAATATGTCCTCTGAGCTTTCTTGCCTAATAAATATTTTCCAAAGTCAAGGAGCAAAATCTGAGAAGCAACAGGCGCCAAGTAGGAGCCTGAGTGACTCAGGCTGCGCCCCGCCGCGTAGGCCCCGCAGCCCGGCTCCCTCGCCGCCTGCCGGGACTCTCCCTTCTCCTCGCGGCGCTCTCCTTCCCTCCTGCCCGCAGCCCTGCTCCGCTCTCGGCCACACGCCGGCTGCTGGGCCCTCGCTGCCCACCTCTTCTAACCAGCGGGGACCTACCTCACCTCCCCTCGCCTCGGAGCAATTCTTCTTCACTGCAAAAGGCTTTCAAAAAAAAATGTAAAAATTAAAATCTCATTTCATTAACGGCTAGGGACACCCCAAAGAGAAGCCCCCCATCAGCCCTCCAGTAAGCGCTGGTGATGGTCTCCCGGGCAAGCAACCCAATGCTCGTGGTTTCCGAGCCCCTGACAAGATGCGAGCACAAGTCCCGCTCCCAAGAGTCCACGCTCTCAAACAAGCTGGAAGCGGATTATACCGGTACCCGACCCGGAGCCGGACCGCCGCGCCTGGTGCACCTGCGGCCCAGCGCCCTCCCCCGGCGCGGGGGGCGGGGCGCGGGCCTCCTCGGCGGCCCGCCCAGCTCTCGGGCTGCGGGCGCGGAGAAGTTCTGGGGCCCACCTTGCTGGCGCGGGGCCACCCCGCGAGGCAGCGAGGCAGCTGCGGCGCGGGAAGCGCCGTCCCCGCCCTGCGGCGGAGCGGGGCGCGCGGAGCCGGGCCCGGGCGGAGTCTGCGCCTGGCCCGCGCAGCGCCTCCGCCACGCGGAAGGCAGAAAGCGGAACGCGCTCCAGGCCGCTCGCCGCCCTGGCCCCCGGCTTCCCTCCGCCCTCGCGTCCCGGAACGAATTCCCGGCCCGGCCCCGGCCCCGGCCGCAGCCGCAGCCTCCGCTCCGGCCGCCGGGCTACACGCCCGGCTCCACCTGCGCCTCACCCTCCCTCGCGGCCCCGGCCCGGCCCGGGAGGTGCGCACCGACCTTGGGGCAGCTCGGCCGCCGAGGCGCGGCTTAAGCGGAGGCGGCAGGCGGCGGCATCACCTGCGGCGGGCGGCGGCAGCACCGGAACGCGCCGGAGCGGCGGGGGTGCGCGTCGCCCTGGACCCTGCTCCCGCGGCCCCGCCCGCGGCGGCCACCTCGAAGCGCGGCGGAGGAGCCGGGGCACCACGGGCGGCGGCAGCGGCGGCGACGGGAGCAGCAGCACATGACTCTGTAACGAGGGGAATTAGACAAAGCGTAACATGGACTCCGGGCCCGTGCAGGCGCTGCAGCTCCGGGACCAACCGCAGCCTGCGAGCGCTGCGACTGGCCCGGCCGCAGCCAATGGGGCGGGCCCGGGCCTCCATGTGATTGCTAGCGCTCGCCCGCTGCGCCCGCCGGGGGTCGGGCCGCTTCCGCGGGGCCCGGCGAGCTGACCCGCAGGGTCGTGCGGCGAGCGGGGCCCGGGCTCCGGCCGGCAGCGGAGCCTCCGCGAAGCCGAGCAGGTGCACGGGGCGGAGGCGGACGGCGCGGACGTCGCCGCTGGCGCAGCGCTGGCCTCAGACGCGCACCTGGGCAGGGCTGCTGCCCGGCGCGACAGAGGCGCGAGAGGACACCTGGCCCCTTAGCGAAGGAGTCTCTGCTGCCCACTAAAACCCTGACCTCAAGATTGAGAGGGGAGGTCTCATAAAAAGTCATTTAAGTGCCTTCCAACTCTTAAGAAAAGTACCGAGGATTTAAGGCACATATAGGCATAGTTTCTCAGCTCCGTTTGCTGTTATTAACTCTCTATGGCAAAACCGGATTTTGTTACATCTGAATCTGCCCCATCTGTACCCACCCCATCCCTTTTCTCCCAAGAATACCCTACCTATGGAGCAGGCAGGTGAACATGTTTCTTTGCTGAGGTGTTTTCCAACTCGATAGCCCATTTTTGTGTTAAGGTCAAAGCTCCTTTTCTGCCTTTCGTAGGCAAAGAGAGGCAGGGGCCAAGAAATCATGTCTGGCAGGGTGTTTGGAATTACTTGGTTCAAACAAAATAAGTGAGTTGGCCCAGTACTTAAGTGCCTCTTTAGCTTCATGTGTTCCCAGGAGGGTGAGAAGTCTCATCTTTCCTCTGTGAAGCAGTCTCAGCCGGAAGACAGTCAATATCTCAGCATCTCAGTGTTTTGTCTTTGGTACCAGAGATTGAATTTGGGACCTTGCACTTGCCAGGTGGAATCTTAGGTCGCTGAGCTACCTCTCCAGCCCCTCTGGTTTCTGTTCTTACTATATATATGTGGTGGCTGGCTCAGCCTGCCCTGGGGGTGGGGCTGCCAAAGTGTGTGGTGCCAGAGATCAAACCGAGGTTCCTGTGGGGTTGCCTAAGCTTTCCTAAGCAGGCGCTTTAGACCGCTGAGCCATCTCACCAGCACCCTCACTGTTCTTTTTTTTTTTTTTTGTATTTTTGAGACAGGGTCTCGCTATGCAGTTGAGGCTGGCCTTGAGCTCACTTTTGTAGCCCAGGCTGGTCTCGAACTCGCACTGATCCTCCTGCCTCAGCCTCCCAAGTGCTGGGATTACAGGCGTGCGCCACCACGCCCGGCCCTCACTGTTCTTAATAAGCTAAGAATGCAAAATGCTACAGGTACTTACTTGGGTTAGAGTGGGTTAAGAAATAGATTTGTACTGCTTCACAGACAAGGTGACAGAATTGCCCACTGTAAAGCTGGAAACCCGTTAATCAGACACCAGAGGGCTGGGAAGATAACTCAGTAGAATAAGCACTTGCCCGGCAAACGCAAGAACCTGAGTTCAATCCTCGATCCTGAAAAAAAAAAAAAAAAATCAGACCCTAGAAAAAAAGCACCAGCTTGGACAGGGGACAAGTGTGTAATACACCAAGCCAGTTAACAAGACAGTGCCAGATTGGGGCAGCCCTGCCCTTCCTCTTTCTCCCTTTCCTCCCGTGACCCTCAAGCCTCAAACGTAGAGTCTCCAGTTCTGTGCGCCCTGCCAAGAGGAAGTGCGTGGGCAGAGGGCGTGTGGCAAGTGATCTAATTACAGTCTCAGGTTTGCAGATCTGACAGGTTAGAGCATTTTGAAATTGTTAACTAGTGATGTGATATTTTGATTGAAAATATCATTTGTAATTAGTTTAACGTATTTTTTTGGCTTACAAGAAAACTCTCCTGTATTTTCCTCCACTTTTCTGTCCTCTTCTGTCTTCTCTTCTGGGGATTGAGCCCATGCTGTTTTACACTGAGCTAAATCCCAAACCCTTTTTACTTTTTATTTTGAGACAGTTGCACTAAGTCACAAAGTTGCCCAGGCTGGCCTAAAACTTGTGATCCTTCAGCTTCTCAAGCTTCTGGGATTATGAGACATACCATCACAACAGGCTCTGCCCGAGTTTTAAACTGTGATGCTAGACTTGGGAAAAACAAACAAACAGAAAACTATACTTCAAGATTGGTATAAATTAAGAAAAAAATGCTATTCAAAAACAACCCCCCCCAAAAAAAATCCAGTGTAGGGGACAACATGGTATGCTCCTGTAATCCCAGGTGCTTGAGAAGCTAAGGAAAGAGGCCCACTTGAGCCCATGAGATTGAGGCCAGCCTAAGTGAAAATGCGCCTCAAAAGAAAACAGTAAAATGTGGAGAAACAGACATGCTAATATACATAAGAGTAAATGGGGCAGGGCTGGCACAATCACAATTGGATTCCCCACAGTACATGCCTTGTCAGCCCCACCTCAGGGCAGAATGAGCCAGGGCCCCCCCAAAAAAGTGAATTAGAGAAATTCTTTTAGAAGACAATTTGAAAATGTTTGATTAAGTGTGTGTGTGTGTGTGTGTGTGTGTGTGTGTGTGTGTGTGTGTGTTTGGTACAGGGTCTCACTTCATAGCTCAGACTTGTAGTGATCCTCCTGTTTTCAGCCTCCCCAGTGCTTGCCTAAGCAGGTACTTAGTCCACTGAGCTATCTCACCGGCCTTGTGTATTCTTTGTGAACAGGAAGTTCTACAGCTAGAAATTTATACTTTGCACATATTTATGCATAAGTTATGTCAAAAATACCTATTTGTATGAAAACACAAGTGTTTTTACTACAGCATTGATTGTAGTAGAGGAAACATAATGATACAGAAGTCTAGTAATAAAATTCTGATAAACTGATTAAAAAAATTATGCTAGATCTATACGAGGGCACCTAAGGAACCAACTAACAAAAATAAGATAGGCCCATATGTACCTCCATGAAAAGATGTCCAAAATCTGCAAGCAAATAGAACATGCAGCAAAACAACATGACAGTATGATTCCATTATTTTGTATTAAAATATACTATTATTACCTTAATGTTCAGAAGGAATCTAAAAGCTTATATAACAAGATGTTTGTGGTAATTATCTCTGGATAAGGAATTTCCAGATCTTTCACTGTTGCCAAGTCCCATATGTTTGTGTTGTTTGTTTATTGAGGTGATGAAGTTGATAATTTGGAGTGCTGCAGACTAAAGCCAGGGCCTCAAGTATGCCAAGCAAGGACTGTACCACTATGCTACTCCACAGCCTCAAGCACTTACAACTTTTTTTAAAAAATGTATGTTATTAGATTCTTAGTAAGAAGTTTAGAACACTAATTTATGGGGCTAAATTTCATTTGTCAGAACAAAAACGGATTGTAGATAGCCCCAAACCTGAGGAACTGCTTTGATTTTTTCTAAAATCTGTGGATCCGCTGCTTTCTGACCTACCTCGCACTGCTCTGAAATCTGGTATCTCTCTTTCTCAGTGTCAAAGATCTCACCCTCTTGGTGTTTGAGTTTGCACAGCTTCTCCCTGAAGTAAGCATTAGTGAGGTATTTGGGGATTTTCACTTTGCTTATATTAATTTTTGCTTATATTAAATTTTGCAATGATAAATTTCTATCGTACAGGAACACAAGGCCAAGAGGCCCAGTCACAAATAGCAAGCCACTGGCCAACTGCTTCAGGATGACCACTCTCTTGCCTCTGTGATGCCTGGTAAGGATGATCAAGATGGTACCAGGAGTGATGTTAGCTCGAAATTTCCTCACATACTGACTGAATGTTTTTTTTTTTTTTTTTTTTTTTTTTGCTGTGGCTCACAACCTTTCAGGACACATCTTTAGTAGGATAGTATCATTTTTCGAAGCTTAACCACCCAGGTACCTCCATTCTTGTCCCCACTGACCGGTTTTGTGATCGTAGCAAGACTTTCTTTTTCTCCTTAACCTTTAATTTAGCAATTATGTACTTTCTCTTGTACAAAGCCTATCAGGAATTCATAGCAAATCAGGAGTATCTACCAATTCCTCTAACCAGGACAGGATTTCGGCTACAGTGGGCTTGCCCCTTGTTGGACTTTTTTACCTTCACCTTACCCTTTCTACCAGTACCACTGGCAGCAGCCTTGTGGCTTCAGGTTTCTTCTCTTTAGTGTCTGTTTTCTCAGTTTTTTCACCTGCCATCTTGCAAGATGGGAAAGAGAACTAAGTTTCACACACTTACAACTTTTGATGATCAGAAAAGAAATAGTAAAGGCTATTTTAAAATTGTCTTCATCCACTCAGGTTACTACAATAAAGTACCCTAAATTATTTGGCTTATAAACAGCAGATTTTATTTCCCACAGTTTAGGGGTCTGAGAAGTTCAAGATCAAGGCCCTGGCAGGTGCAGGGTCTGATGAGGATATCTTTTCCATGTGTCTGCATGGTAGAAAGGACAGGAGTTGTTCTTAGGTCCCATTGATAAGGACCTTAAGCCCATTTGTTAAGGGTTTTGCCTTCATCATCTAATGACCTCCCCAAAGTCTTGTCCCCTAACACTGTTACTTTAGGGTGTTAACATGAATTTTGTAAGCAACCTTCACATTATAGCAGAAATCACATATACAGGTGTTAAGAACTCTACCACTGGGGTGAGTGTAGCTCAGTAGTAAAGTAAAAATGCTTGCTCGGTGTGCAGAGAAGCCTTGGGTCTGATCTTTAGTACTTCTAATAGACAAATAAATAAAAAAACTGCCATTAACAAGCAATGAAAATGATAATTTGGGATGTAAAGACAAAATTTTATTTTTTTAATTTATTATTATTTTAATGTATTGGTACAGGGTCTCGCTGCATAGCTCAGACTCAATAGTGAGCCTCGTGTTTGCAGCCTCTCCAGAGCTGGGATTACAGGCATGTACCACCACGCCCCATCTCTGTGGCTGGCTCAGCGTGCCTGGGGATCCAGGGTCCTGGCCGGAACAGCATGTGGTGCCAGTCCCTGCGTTTGCCTAAGCAAGTGCCTAGTCTGCTGAGCTATCTCACTGGGCCTAAGATAAATTTTCAGAGAACTGTAAACTTCCTGTTGCCCCTGAGGGAAACAGCTAAGAAGGGGATAATAAAGAACAATGGCTGATCTGGCATTGGGGTCTAAAGTTTAAAAAGTGATCTAAAAGAATTGTCTGTGGCTACTTTAGCCATATCTACAGGAAAAAGTAGAGGAAACAAACCATCAGGTAAGTTTTATTCACCAGAAATTTGCAGAGCAATCACTGTCTTCTGATTTGTTAGAGGCAGGAAGTGGCCACAGTTCTAGAACATGGTCAGTCTATCAAAATAACAATGGCCAAAACCTACACAAGTGCATCGAGACATCTAGACATTG
This sequence comes from Myocastor coypus, assembly GCA_004027025.1. Classification (NCBI taxonomy): domain Eukaryota; kingdom Metazoa; phylum Chordata; class Mammalia; order Rodentia; family Myocastoridae; genus Myocastor; species Myocastor coypus. The sequence continues at coordinate 15,459 of PVJA010033637.1, read as the reverse complement.
TTCTAAGTACCTGCGCATTCACTCTTCTGAGATAGATCATATCCTTTGTTTATAGAACAGGAACAAAGGACTGTAATATGTAGCTCATGATCACACATTTATGTGGCAGGACTGGATTTTTCAAATTTATTTTTATTCTGGGATTTTTTGGAGACAGGATCTTTTCTTGCTATGTAGTTCAAGATAGCCATAAACTCACAGAGTTGACCTTTTTTTTTTTTTTGTGGGAACAGGGTTCGAACTCACAAACTTGCACTTGCCAGGCAGGCACTTGTGCTACAGAGCTATCTCCTTGGCCCTTGGCCCTTGGCCTTTTTATTTATTTTTTAAATTTTATTTATTTATTTATTTTGGTCTTTTTTTTTTTTTTTTTTTTTTTTTTTTTTTTTTTTTTTTTTTTTTTTTTTTTTTTTTTTTTTTTTTTTTTTTTTTTTTTTTTTTTTTTTTTTTTTTTTTTGAGACAAGGTCTCGCTATGTAGTTCAGGCTGGCCTTGAGCTCACTTTTGTAGCCCAGGCTAATCTGGAACCCACAATGACCCTTCTGCCTCAGCCTCCCGAGTGCTGGGATTATAGGCGTGCACCACCACGCCCAGCTATTTTATTCTTTTTGAAATGGTCTTGCTATGCAGTTCAGGCTAGCCTTGAGCTCACTTATGTAGCCCAGGCTGGTCTTGAACTCACACCAATACTCCTGCCTCAGCCTCCCAAATGTTAGGATCACAGGCATGTATCACCATGCCTAGCTTTTTTTTTGGGGGGGGGGTCTGGGGATTGAACTCAGGACCCTGGGCTTGCCAGGTAGGCACTTACTCTACTGAGCTATCTCCCCAGCCCCAGTTGGCCTTCTTAATGCTGAGATTACAGTCTCTGCCACCACACATACCTGGCCCTGGCAGAGCTAGATTCTTAAGCATGTTTGCTCTAGAAATCCAAGTGCCTAATCCCGGAACCATTTGAAAGATCACATAGGAAGAAAGCCATTATTTGCACATTTTTTTTACCCAGTATTATAATTCTAAATTGATTGATGCTTAAACTATGATGTTTAGCATGCTTGTAGCCTCTTGGTAATAATGAATGAATGAACTTCCTTTACAAAGCAGAGCCTTCTCTTTGAAGGAGTGATTTTGTTTGCCATCTCCTAGCAGAATGCTAGACATAAGCAAATAAGGCCCAGTAATCTGGAAACATTTTTAAAAAATGGCACAGAAATCAAACTTTATAGGTTAGCATCAAGTGCTCTGGGACATATGATGAACAATAGCATGATGAATTCTTTATAATGTGAAAAATAGCCCTGGGATGAAGGAGCTAAATTTGGCTATAACCAGATAACTATAGACAGAGAAATGTAGACTATAAGTGCTTAAAAAGTGGTAGTCACGCTGAAGGATTTAAAATCCCCTCCCCTTGGGTGTGCCAAAAATAAATAAATAATAAATTTCTCTCCCTTGGTCTCTCTACCTTGGTTTCTCCATCTTAGAAATGGGGATGATACATGTACAAAAGCCACAATTGAATGAAATAATATGTGAAAGTTATGTCCACATATTATAAATGTGACAAAATGACTCTATTACGTCTCCACTGTTAGCACAGCAAAAATAGCATTTGGAGTACCTCCACAGTCGTGGCCATACCACCCTCAACGTGCCCCATCTCATCCATAGTACCTTTGTATGTTAAGGAAGTAACTCCCACACAGAGAAGGCTTTCAGCTCACTAGTGTGGTCCAGGCTAGCAAATGATAAAGCAGGAGCACTTCCTCTGTCTCCCCCGTGCCACCTCTGACTTCCTTCTTTTTCTCTCTTTAGATGGGTTAGAAGCATCTCACTTGGTAGCCTTGAAGACAAGAGACAAATTAGCACCCTCATGGCTAATAACTAAGGAAGGTTTGTTTTGTTGTTTTTATGTGTATGTGTGTACTTTTTTTAATGTGTTTACTACAGGGCCTCAATACACACACGGGACTCCCAATGATCCTCCTGTCTTCAGCCTTGCAAGTGCTAGAATTACAGGCTTGTGCCACCACACCCAGTCTCAGTCACCTCTCAGTATGCTTGGGGATCGAACCCCAGCCCCATACATCTGCCTAAGCAGGCACTTTAATCTAGTGAGCTATCTGGTCAGTCTTTTGTTTTGGGTTTTTTGAGACAGGGTTTCAGTATGTAGCTCAGACTGGCCTTGAACTAACTTTGTAGCCAAGGCTAGTCTCAGATTCACAAGGATCCTCCTGCCTCAGCCTCCCCAGTGCTGGAATTACAGGCTTGTACCACCACGCCCAGCTAAACTGAGGAAGTTGAAATGCTGAAGACAAGAGAAGAAATGAGCCAATCCAGGGAGGAGAAGTGCATGGAAGAAGCAGAACTGGGTGGAGTATGCAGGGTAACTTCCCATTAATATATGAGTAACATAAGATCAAAAAGGCAGAAAAATTGCCAGACTACCATAGTTAGTAATTGGTGGTGAAACTGTGTCTGGAAAAATACTAAGGATTTTTATCTTAGTCAGAATAAGAAGAGAAAAGTGGATCTGTGGTTTCTAAAATGGGACTCCTATAGCTCAGCAGACTAAGTGCCTGTTTGGCAAGTGTAGGAACCTGGGGTTTGATTCCCCAGTCTGGCAAGCCATGCTGGCCCCACCCCCAGGGTACACTGAGTCAACAACCAAGTCCAGGCATGGTGGCGAGCTTGTAATCTCAGCTCTAGGGAGGCTGAAAACAGGAGGATCAATATGAGTGAGCTGCTTAGTGAGACCCTGTACCAAATATATAAATGAAAAAATAAAAAAAATGGGACTCATAGCGTGGTAAAATTTGGATTGTCTTCTCAGGGTGAACAGTACTATTTCTTCTCTATCATCTCTCTCTCTCTCTCTCTCTCTCTCTCTCTCTCTCTCTCTCTCCTTGTCTTTTTGAGACAGGGTCTTGCTATGCAGTTGAGGCTGGCCTTGAGCTCACATTTGTAGCCCAGGCTGGTCTCAATCTTGTACTGATCCTCCAGCCTCAGTCTCCCAAGTGCTGGAATTATAGGTGAGCACCACCACGCCCGGCTCATCATCTATTTTTTTTTTAAACTTTGAGATAATCTTCAGTCTCTCAGAATACTTGAAATTAGAGGTGTGCACACAACACCAACCATGTAAGTTGCTTCTTACTTGCTATTCCTTAGCAAATATTCTCTTCACAATAAATTAAGGAAAAAATAAAACTGTAAGAGACACCAAATTCACCTGCCTGCACATCTGCACCCGTGCACTGTGCTTTCCTGCCTGCTCCAGCTATGGATCAACTCCATGCTCTTCCCCAAGCCACTAGGTCTTCTCACCTTAAGTGCTATCTGCATGCCACCGTCTCCTCTCTCCTATGTCATATATTGCCCTTCTGTGCCAAATTACTGCCAGCAGCATTTTAGCGATATTTTTCTCATTTTGAAGAATAAAATTCTGTGTCCCGTTTCTCCCCTCACCTTTGTACTTTGTACGGCTTGTATCCATTGTCTCAAACTCCTTTCTTCTGGTAAACCCAACTGAATGACAAAGCAGCACTGAAAGTGGTTTTGCCAAAGTGACAAAGGAAGTCACCTTGCTTAGCATAATGTGCAGTTCTCAGCCTCCACCTGCCTCATCACTGGCAGGTCCTGCAGAGGCCCCGCCCTCTCTGTGCACTGCCTTCTCTGCCTGCCAGGGCACCAAGTACAGTGCAGTGAGCTTGGGCTGTCATAAGTTTGAATTCTGCTCTCTCATCTGACCTTCATTTGCATTTCTTGCTTGGATATCTTTTTTTTTTTAAGAATACAAAATAGTAAAAAAAAGAAAGAAAGAAAGAAAAAGAGAAAGCATTAGAAAACGTTATAAAATTTCAATGAACAAAGCAATACAAGTTCAAGGATGGTTGCTGTATTACATGATGTTATCTTGAAATTTGTTGTTTAGGTTACCAGATATAAACCTGAAAAATTGGTTAACAGAACAAAACAACAACAACAAGTTGTAAAATTAAAAAGAAAAAAATTTGCTGGGCGTGGGTGGTGGCACACGCCTGTAATCCCAGCACTCAGGAGGCTGAGGCAGGAGGATCGGTGCGAGTTTGAGACCAGCCTGGGATACAAAAGTGAGCTCAAGGCCAGCCTGAACTGCATAGCGAGACCCTGCCTCAAAAAGACAAAAAAAAAAAAAAAAATAAGAGGGCAGGCCAGATAGCTCAGTATACTAAAGCACCTGCTTAGGCAGAGCACAGTGGCCGGGATTCTGTCCCCAATGTGAGGTGCTTGCCCCGCCCTCAGGGCACGCTGAGACAGCGATTGAGACTGGGTATGGTGGCACATGTGTGTAATCCTAGTGCTTGGGAGGCTGAAAACAGGAGAATCACTATAAGTCTTATCTATGTAATGAGATGTACCCTGTATATCCTGTAGATCCTGCCCTAAATTTAAAAAAAAGAAAAAGGATTAAAAAAATTTTTAAGCATTATTCTTCCTTTCAAAATTCTGTCTCAGTGTATTGGTCTGAGATACCATCATCTCTCTCAGCTTAATTCTCTGGTCGCCCAGCCAGTTTATGCGCTTCCACCTCAGTCTTCCTTACAGTCAGCTCCCAGCAGCAACCAGAGAGCCCTTAGGCATGCGAGTCTGAGGTCTCACTCTGTTTCCAATCCTGTGGCTGCCTCCCATTTTGCTGGAGTAGAGTCAGGGTCCTCCAAGTAGCTTTGAGGACCTCCTGTGCTCAGCGTCCCCGAAAAATGCCCACTGGGGAGTGGAGCCTGGCCAAGCTAAAACCGGAAGTAATCCCTGTCTGCTGGCTTTCTCCCTAGCTTCATCATGTTTTCCTGAACACTTGCCACTAGGCATAGTTTTTCCTTCTTCACTACCTCCCTCTTCCTGCTAGAATAGAAGCCCTTTGTGGGCAGATGTCATGTTTTACTCATTACTGTGTACAATGCTGTTTAAATAATATCTAGCACATACCTGACAATCAGTAATTATTAACGAATTAATAAATTCATTTCAAATTTCTATTCAACAGTAAAATAACAAAAAGACTGTCTCAGGACAAAATTTTTCCAGATGCTACTCTCTGAGAGTAATAATTGTTAATTGTGAAAATGGCATGCATATTCAGAATTTCTAAATCATACATGCTACTAAAATTGCACCTAGGGGCTGGGGAGATAGCTCCGAGGCACAAGTGCCTGCTGGGCAAGTGCAAGGTCGTGAGTTCGAACCCTGGTCCCACAAAAAAAAAAAATAAAATAAAAAAATAAAAATAAAAAAAATAAAATTGCACCTACTTGTTTATGTGTTTCTGTGGCTAAAGAAGAAACCCAGTGGAAAACATTACCATTTTGCTAGTCTCCTATAAGGGAAAATAGTCGGATCAGAGTTAACAAGCAGGCAAAATTGCAAAATAGCAATTCCAAAGTTCTAAATTATATTCTTATTAAGGAAAATATTTAAGCAAAATAACACAAGGCTGAAAAGAATAAGTTACAGCAGATTAAACATTCATTTTCCCCTAATATTATTTACTCTAAAACTGTCACATTGTGCAGCAAGGTTGCTACATATTCTAATCTGGCTAAATAAAAGGTCTGAGTGAGAATGAAAAAACACAGATGTGACATAAAATAGCAAGCGGGAATCTTAATTATAGTTTTACCAATTGGAAGTTGAAAAGGCACAAAAATCCTCAGAAAAAAAATAACCCTAAAAAGGGATTGGGAAATTCTTAAAATAAAAAGACCTTAGAGAAAGCTGATCATATGGTCCTTTGGAAAGAGGATGAGTAATTGTGGATCCCAAATAGTGAGGTGGATGTTTTATTAAGGATCCCATGGAACTCACTGTTGCTGCGGCTCCTGGCAGCTCTCCACCGTGTGAAGAGAGGAGCACAGCCTCAACCTTAACTGTCAAGATGAGGCTGAGCAGCGCTGGAGGCCAAGAAAGGAATGCAGGCCGGAGGAAGATGGAAGACAGCCTGGAGGGTGTTCTTCCCCTGGGTGGAATTCAGCATTCAGAGTTTAAAACATCAGTCTGTCTGAGTGCAGGGTACAACTTCACCAGACAGTACTTCCGGGCAGCACCGTCTGGAGATGACAGTGAAACTATAGTTCAGCCTGAGAGGCTGTAGCCATGCAACTAAAAGTTGGCTAATGGGAACTTGCCCTTGGGTGACACAGAGCTCTAGGAGGCAGTGGTTCCAGCTTCTGCACCTGAGTGTCCCTGAAGTTGGTGGCTTTGTTCAGCTCAGGCAGAAGGCCAGGGCCATGGAGAAATGCAATGATGAATTTGTCAGTGTGGGTGGTCACTGTCCAGGTGGGCAGGGCCAGATTAAAAGCAGAGGCATCTGAAGTGCCCATATTCTCCAGTCCTTGGCTATCAGAATTCTAGGTTCTGGGCCAGGGAGATAGCTCAGTGGCATAAGCGCCTACCTGGCAAGTGCATGATCCTGAGTTTAGTCCCTGGGACCAAAAAAAGAATAAAGAATTCTAGGTTCTCAGGACTGCAAGAATTAAACCAGCAGCTGCTCCACCCCAGGATCTCAGAGGTACAGGCTCAGGCTGAGAGTCACACCCTCAGCTCCCTGGGTTCTAGGACCTGTGGACTCAGACTGAATCATAACATTTCCCTGGTCTACCAGCTTGCGCAGGCATGCTGGGACTTTTCAACCACCAGAGTCACGTGAGCCAATTCCCATAAAGTCTTTCTCTCTCCAACTATCTCTATCTTATCTGCTCTCATTTTCTGGAGAAGCCTGACTAATAAGTGAGCCAAGGCCACAAGCTAGGTGGCCAGGTACCTTTCCTTCTTGCTATTTTATGATTTCTTCTATGTAGCACTGTAAAATATGTATTCAATTTTTCACCTAATTTCTTCACATACAACTTCTCAAATCCTTGAAATCTTCAAAGTAATAAAGTGGATTTTTTTTCTTTTTCTTTCCCCCTGTGCTAAAGCACTGACATATCTGGCAGCTCCTAAATAGCTCAGGATGGAGCTTGTCACCTGAAAGACCATATCTGGTAATATGAACAACTGGTTAGAAGACAATACTGTGATATACAACAGATACTATGAAATTCATATTACTTTGTTAAGTGAAATTATGTATGACTTGTAATTATTTTCTGTTATAATTCTAATTTGTACTCTCTTTGAAAAATAAAAGAATTAAAAATAAATAAATAAGCCGGGCGTGGTGGCTCATGCCTGTAATCCCAGCACTCGGGAGGCTGAGGCAGGAGGATCGATGCGAGTTCGAGACCAGCCTGGGCTACAAAAGTGAGCTCAAGGCCAGCCTCAGCTGCATAGCAAGACCCTGTCTCAAAAAGGCTAAATAAATAAATAAATAAATAAATATATAGTTACAGAACTGAGATCCTCAACCCCAGCATCCAACTTCTGGGAAAGGCCTAGGAGCTGTGGGCTAACTTGATAACCAATGGCCAGTGATTTAAGCGAGCATGTACATATAAGGAAGCTTCCAGAAAATTCCAAAAGGATGGTGAACTTCAACAGCTGGACTCTTGAGGCTGCCAGAGAGCCATGTCCCCGAGAGGGCCTGAACCTCCACCTCTTCCTCATACCTCCCTGGGCATCCCTACGTTTGTTCTCTATGTGATGTTCCTTCTAATAAGCTGGGGAGTGTGTTTCCCTGAACTTTGAGAGTTGTTCTCACAAATTAACTGAGCCCACAGAGAGGGTGGTAGAAACCCCAATTTGCAGCTGCTCAGTGAGAAGCATAGGTCACAACCTGAGTTCACAACGGGCATCTGAAATGGAGAGGGCAACCCTGGAGAGCAAGCCTCTAACCAGGAGCCTGGGCCGTTTCCAGTGGACAGTGTTGGAACCAAACTGAATGAAGAAGCATCCAGCTGAGGCCCATGCAGAATTAACCAGAGGCTTGGGCTTGCTGGCCAGGAGAGGTTCTGGCCTGTTCAGGTCCAGGAGTCTTCCACAGTGGTTGCTAAAAAGTGAAGGCACTGAGGAAATGTTTGCATTTGTCCTTGTCTTCTATATCATCTGACCCTGAAAGTTAATTTTTAGCATACCAGTGAGCTCTACTGTGCTCAGCTTAAAACCAGCTTTTTTATGTTTAATTTTTGTATTTTTTAGGGAAGGGTCTACAAGGTGTTCAGGGTCTCACTACTAGATCAGACTCATAGTAATCTGCCTGTTTACAGTCTCCCAAGAGCTGGGGTTACAGGCGTACACTGCCACACCCTATCTCAATTGCTGTCTCAGAGGGCAGGTCAGCACGCCAGGCCTGGAATTGAACCCCAGCTCCTGTGCTTGCTTGCAGGTGCTTAGGCTGATGAGCTGCCTGGCTGGCCCCCAAAGCCCAGCCTTTAAAAAAGTGCATTTGTTAGTTTTTAAATCTCTCACACAAGTCTAAACATAAGCATGTCTTTCCTTATGAGGACTGAGGACTAGACTTGAGCAGCGAAGCAAAATTTTACTTTTCTTATCCTGCCTCCTTTTGATTAATGAAAGTTGTACACATCATGAGTAAGTCCTACACACTTGTTTAAAAATGATTTCTTTCTTCTTTTTTTTTAGTAGAATAGATTTATTGGGGAGAAAGAGAGCTCCTGTCCAAGAGAAGGACAGAAGCGGGGCCCAAGCGGGTTGTCCCCCCAAAAATGATTTCTATCATGTACAAATTTCTCTTTTTTCTTGTTTCTTCTTTCTTTCTTTCTTTCTTTCTTTCTTTCTTTCTTTCTTTCTTTCTTTCTTTCTTTCTTTCTTCCTTTCTTTCTTTCCTTCTTTCGTCTTGTTGAGACAGGGTCTCACTATGCAGTTCAGGCTGGCCTTGAGCTCACTTTGTAGCCCAGGCTGGTCTTGAACTTGCAGTGATCATCCTGCCTCAGCCTCCTGAGAGCTGGGATTACAGTTGTACCCCACAACACCAGGACTCTCTCCTTTACTTGTCCATATCCTAGAACTCTTAACCAACATGATCCAATAGTGCTTTATCCTGCCCTGAGCATGGCTGTCTGACTTTGGAGTTACAATACAAAGTTTTAAATAACATAGATTCTAAAGGAAAAAATTCTACAAAATGGGTTTTATAACATTAAGAGTGCAGAGAGAACGGATATTTATCCAAGGAGGAAGTCTCTCCTCTGAGGGAGTTTAAATACCCGCCCCCCCACCTTAGACACACCAGAGCAGATACTAAGGCTGTATTTGCTTATCTCAAACTGCTAGACTTCAGGCTCTCAAGTGCTGATTTAGATTCCATGAGGTGAGGGCGTGGCTGAGCACCAAGTAATAATGGGAATACAGAGCTAGACATGGGGGTGGCTATAGCTCAGTGGTAGAACACTTGCCTGGCACACCTGGGACCCCTACTTAATCCCCAGCACTAAATAGGGGGGAGTAAAATTGGGAATGCCATGTTGGAGAAGGTCTTTGGCAGACTTCGGAACAACCCACAGGGCCAGGCACAATCCCTGGGGTGCCTGGGCTTCACATCCACACCTGGAAAGGCCTCTATGATTCTGCAGCTAAAGTCCACTAAACAAATGGTCGTGCCCAGTGGCTGAACCGCCCTGGAGGCAGAGGTACAGTTTATGACTTGGATGTCATGCCATGCAATGGCTGAGAACCTTTCCTGGCATAAACTTTGACCCAAGTGGACTCTTGCATTGGGGTGAAGGGACAGCTGGGTGTCTGTTGCCACAGTTTCCCAATCTCTGCACGAACACTCGAGCTCTTTTTTTGCCCATGTAGTTCTTGTTGGTGGTGTGTTAGTTTTATGTAATAATGAACAACCATCTGAAATGCCCCTGGTCTTCTCCCACTTGCTTCGGTCCTGTTGATTGCAGGGCTGGCTGATGAGAAGTCACCTGAAGAGTGGGGAGCAGAAGGCGCTCTTGGCTGCTGGGGCTCCAAGCGCCCCTCCCCGCAAGCCCTTCCATTCTGCCCTCCTTCCTTCCTTGCCGTCAGCTCCCCTGGATGCTTCCTCTAAGCCTTTCACGTAGATCTGTGCTTTCTCCTGAGCTCACAGTGAACCCTAGTGGGGCATGTGTGCGATGTGCGGGGGCGTCGCCCAAAAATAAACTTTGTACTGAGGAGGAGCTGGGCTGGCTTTAAGAGGCCCGGCAGTTAGCCATGGTGTTCTGGAGCGGCTATTGGTTAGTGTCTGCAAATTCTATTTTTCTACAAAAAGTAAAATGAGCCTCATTAAGCTCCTCTGGTGTAATTTTTAAAAGAAAGGACAAGTTAAAAATAGCCTAAGAATAAGTCTTAGAGACTTAGAGCTGCAAGGAAGAACTAATGGGGGGCCCTCACACATGTAATTTACAGACCTGCTGGCTGCAGGAGCCCAGCAGGAAGAGAGGGCTGGGGCTGGGGGAAGGAGAAGAGGCATTTAGAGGCAGAGCACTACTTCTTCTTTTTTTTTTTTTTTTTTTTGTCTTTTTGAGACAGGTTCTCACTATGCAGTTGAGGCTGGCCTTGAGCTCACTTTTGTAGCCCAGGCTGGTCTCGAACTCGCACTGATCCTCCTGCCTCAGCCTCCCAAGTGCTGGGATTTACAGGCGTGAGCCACCACGCCCAGCTAAGTGCACCACTTCTGAGGGTCAGCTGCAGATTCGGTTTTCCTTGGCTGGGGAGGGGAGCTGAGGACTTTGCACAGTTTAGGCAAGGGTACCTCTGAGCTGGATCCCCTGCTCCTGATTCAGTGTGGAATTCTATCAGTCACCTCCTAACTATAAGGAACCAGGAGGTGATAACTTGAGCTCCCAATTCCTATCTTAGGCTGTCAAGATCCCTGTGCAAACATGAGAGTCGGGGCAGGAAAGTATGAAGGATGGTCCATCCTGGAGGCACCAGCCCCTTGAAAGGACAGCTGTCCTCACTCACCCAGGGATGACCAGGTCTCGGTGCCACATGCCAACAGGAAAGAGCAGACAGGACAGACAGGTGACCAGTGTGTGAAGGTAACAGGAGGTGGGAGCACGTCAGCTTGTGCCCCGCTCACAGTCCCATGCTGCAAGCTCCTAGGAGGGCTCAGTCTGAGGCAGCCTAGTTGGAGCGCTTCCTCTCGGGCAGTTCCCCTTAGTGCAAGGCAAACCAAGGAGATGACAGTCAGCAGCGGGCCCACTGCAGCAGAGAGCTTTGCCAAAGGCTGAGAGGCTTCGCTCCGGGGCTGGGTAGGCACACGTTCGCATAATGTCAGCCACATTGATGCCCCTGAGGCTGGCGTCTATTGGCTGTGCCTGCATTAATTTGGATTCACAAATGGGAACCCTTCCTGCTGTCCCACAGGAGAGAAGTGGGAGTGGGGAGCAGCTGCAGCCTCTCCCTAGGTTGTGCCCTGCGGACCCCCAGGCTAGCAGGACCCCACATGGAACAGATAGGGCTGGCTTACCGATCCTGCAAGTATCTAGCGACAACTTCTGGGGCCCAGGCTCTGTTGCTTGCTGTCCCTGCCTGACAGCAATGTGGAGAGGCCGTGGAAGTGAAGGGAGCCTGAGGAAGGTGAAAACAGCCACTGGCATGGACGTGGTGGTGGGGGTGCACCAGGTGGGGGTCTTGGCTGCGGAATCTGTGAGGCCTCTGTGATCCCACAGGGCTAGGGAACCAGGCCAAAGGCTCCAGTCCAGAAGGTACGGCAGCCCTAGTGTCTGAGTTGGCTGAGTAGGCTCCTTTCCTGCTTCTGGCCTGTGCTGTGGGCTCAGAAACTCAGCCCGCTGCTTGCTATATTGTGCCGAATTAACTGGCCCCAGGAATCCCGTCTTCCCAGCCTCTGGAATGCAGTAAGAATATCAGGAGCTGAGCCAGATAGGATAGCGCATGTCTGTTAATTCTAATACTCTGGGGGCGGGGAAGCTGAGGCAAGAGGATTTCAAATTTTAATTCAGGTCGAACAACTTGCTACTTAGCAAGACTCTGTCTAAAAAAAAAAAAAAGAATATTAGCTACTGTGTGTGAGGGCTTATGGCCTGCCAGGCACTGTGCCCGGAGCTTGCCTGCAATATCACATACCCATCAGCCAATTCCAGGTCAGAATCCTGGTTGCACTATTTATGATCTGGCCAGACTAACCACCTGGCCTCTCCAAGTCAGTGTATCAGTCAGTTTGGCCTGCTCTAACAAATATCAAACACCAGGCTTTTCTCACAGTTCTAGAAAGTAGAAGTCTAGGACCAAAGTGCCAGCCAGCTGGTGACTGGGGGTGGTTTTCTCCTCAGGTTGTACCTCTGCCCATCTTTGCATTTTCCTCAGAAGAAATCCTGGGGGTGGGTTTCTTTGGTAGCTTCTGTTTTGGGGTCTACTGAGAATTGAACTCAGAACCTCATACTTGCCAGGCAAGCACTGCACCATTGAGCAAACCCCTGCCCTTGGCATCTCTTGCTTATGAAAACACAAGTCCTACTGGATCAGGACTGCCCTCTCAGGACTTTACATGATCTTAATTATTTCCTGAGAAACATTTCCATCTCTAAATACAGTCACCCCAGAGGTTTAGGCTCCAGCACAAGCTTTTTGGGAGGTGGTCACAAACGCCAAGGGCAGGGCAGTCATTTTCCTCAGCGGTCAAATGTGAATAACGCTGCCATTCCTTGTAGATATTTGGGAGAGCTAAGGATTCTGGGGCATGGAAGGTCCCAGGCATGCCCTGCACGGCACCCATGCACTGTCAGTTTGCCCCGAATAAGCATTAATATTATCAGACTTGAAACACACAGCCAGGCTGCCAGGGCCATAATTAGTAAGAAGTGGACATAGTTTTCCAGCATGAGTTTATAAAGCCTAGCTTTCTCCCATTACGTTTGACTCTCTCTCTCTCTCTCTCTCTCTCTCTCTCTCTCTCTCTCTCTCTCTCTCTTACTTATTTATTTGGGACAAAGTTTTACTACACAGCTTGGACTCATAGTGATCCTCCTGTCTCAGCCAGCCTCTCTCTCCTCATATTATAAGTAAGCTTCCCTGGAGCTGGGGATTGTACAAACTAAGAATCCTAGTTCTCTGGCTCTCAGTGATTCAGTTAATTAAACTTCTAAATATCTCAAGTTGACAGTGTATCAACCGTTATAGTGAGTTTCCAGGTTATCCCAACAGTGCTTCAACTGGCTTCCTGGAGTCCTGAGATTGTAAGCCTGTACTGCCACTCCCAGGGGAGTCCCTGTTTTTTTTTTTTTTTTTTTTTTTTCTGGAACTGGGATCAAACTCAGGACCTTGCACTTGCCAGGCAGGCAGTTGTGCCCCTGAGTTATCTCCCAAGCCCCCATGTTAAGAGACAAAATGTTTAGAAATGAGGCAACTTGAGAAAGTGCTTCAAATGGTAGCCATACACAACAAGTCATATCAGATTATGTGCTGCGTGAGGGTCATGCTTATGGATGAATGCCCCAGTAGGTACTTTGTTCAGCTGAGGTTCACAGCCTACCTGCATTGGCATTATCCAGGATGCTTATTAAGCTTGCGAGGACATCGGTTACCTCACCCTCAGGAGTCACTCCATCCCAGGTAAGGGCTGAGTGTGTCTGTGAGTTGGACAAGTACCCTGGCTGATTCTAATGCTGTGAAGATTTTGGGGTGATTGTGCACCAGTGCTTACCAAACACCAGCTTCAGCGATCAGGATCCGAGCAGAGTGGTTCAAGGCCCAGAGATGAAGGCAGCGATGGTGACTCTTGTAGGGACCAAGGCCCCAGGGCTGGGGAGGTACTCATTGGCTGAACTGGCAAGTGCAAGATCCCGAGTTTGATCTATGAAACAGAGATAATAATGTTAGCTGTGTCGCCGGGTGTGGTGGTTCACGCCTGTAATCCCAGCACTTGGGAGGCTGAGGCAGGAGGATTGATGTGAGTTCGAGACCAGCCTGGGCTACAAAAGTGAGCTCAAGGCCAGCCTGAACTGCATAGCAAGACCCTGTCTCAAAAAAGACAAAAAAAAAAAAAAAAATGTTAGCTGTGTAGTATTATGCACACTGATACTTATGTGAAAAGCTGATCGCATTCGGGACAAAGTTTGTTACAACAGCAAAAGTGAGCCTGGAGGATGCTCACACACAGTCACATGCACACACAGGGCCATATGCCTTTTCATAGCCCACTGTGTGGGCTGGCATCTGTCGGGTTCTATTATCTGCACCTTTCTACTGTTCACTTCTTTGAAAAAATATTTAAGAAAGGGGGCTGGGGAGATAGCTCAGTAGAATAAATAAGCACTTGCCCGTCAAGCGTAAGGGCCTGAGTTCAATCCCTGGTTTCGTAAATAAATAAAGTAATAAATAATAAAGTAATACTAATACTATTTACTTCTTTTTTCGCCGTCTTCCGCAGAAGGTCTCCCTGGGCGCAGAAGCTTGCTGAGCAACTGGTTACCCAGTCTTCCTGTGGAGCGCCCTCTAGTGTCCAATGACATACCGACTTGTTCTGTCTCAACTTAGAACAAGGTTTCTGTTTTCTTGTTTTGGGGGTTTTTAACAATTTATTTCATTGTTATTCTTTTGATATATATAATCATCACATTTAAAATAGAGAATTTAACCGGGCGTGGTGGCGCACGCCTGTAATCCCAGCCCTTGGGAGGCTGAGGCAGGAGGATCAGTGCAAGTTCCAGACCAGCCTGTGCTACGAAAAGTGAGCTCAAGGTCAGCCTGAACTGCATAGTGAGACCCTGTCTCAAAAAGGGAGAGAGAGAGAGAGAGAGAGAGAGAGAGAGAGAGAGAGAGAGAATTTGTATTTATCATATCTTTGTGTGTGCGTACCAGGAATCGAACTCAGGACCTCATACTTGCCAGGCAGACACTTGTGCCACAGAGCTATCTCCCCAGCACCCCCATTGTACATCTTGATTCTTCTTTTATTCCTTCATCCCCATCTTTCCCTTTAACTGTTCTTCCCTCTCCTCATTTACAAAAGTTTTGTTTCCAGTTTCACCGCTCTATTCTCTCTTTATCCTTTCCCTTCCTTTATCCTCCCCTCTCTTGTTCTTGTTCCCATTTGAATATTTCCTTCCTACCTCCCAATGTCTATCATCAAGATGAAGCTCGTGACTTAATAAAAAACAGACCCTGCAGGAAAGCTAATATCACTTACATAAAAATAGCATTTATGAAACATTATTTTATTTTATTTTGAAAAATAAAAACAAAAGAACAAATAGAAACAAAGACAGGAACAGGGCAACATACGGCAATGCTTATGTTACAGATTTTCAGAACAAGAATAGCTGATTAACAATGGTTGATATATTATCTATTTTTTATCATCAAATTTGACATTCAAATTAACAGATATAGTTATGTAAGATTGGATATATGATTGTATATTACTGCTTGCTTTGAAGAAGCCTTAAATTTTATTCTAATCTCTTTCTTCTTTTTCTGTACCTTCTTAAAAAATTTGTTTTAAAGATAGCATATTGATAATTGATATGACATTAGAAATGGCACCCATTTAGAAAATCAAGATGACAGGTATTTAAGCATGATTTTTTTTTTTTTT